>JAUKPT010001472.1:0-15247 GCA_032273505.1 Nanomia bijuga
CGATTTTATATTTTCACAAGCCAATGTAAAGCTAATTGTTTTATTTATTTTACGCGTACATGTTGCAAAATAGCTCCGCTATCGCTCCGCGATTATTAACAGGAACAATACTGGTTTCCATTAGCTTCATGCGGTAAAGAAAGAAAACAAGGAGGGGGCTGTTGATTTTGGCCTAATACTCAAAAACTAAAAGATCTTTAAGAATTCCATATATGTAATTTTTATTTTCTCCAAGTTCTTTGTTCACGATTTCCAAAAATGTCATCCTTCTTTTTCGTTTTGTTGTTCTTCTTTTATTTAAACGAAACTTATGTCACCCTGATTTACTTTTTCTCTACCTTCATTTGCTGAAAATATCAACAAAATCGGTTAATATATGATGCTTATATCGCATAAAGTTACAAAATTATTCACACGTTTTGAAATAGACTATGTTCTTATTTTACAGATTATTTGTTATTAGCGCAAATGATAAAGTATAAATAATAATACTTTGACGTCGCAAAAGAGTGTGTGGGTGATGCAAACGAATCCGACAGTGAATTTTTTGTCATCGCTAGAATAAAAAGATACTTATGTGTGAACTTATCCAAGAGACATCTGCTTTAGAAAAATATTTGACAAAAGGTGCCAAAAATTCAACAAAAATCCGACAAAAATAGTCAACACTACGACAAATTAGCCAAAATCAAATCCGATAACCTTAGCCAAAAATATGACAGCTTGATAAAAAGTGGGTGGGATTGGTGGGACACCGGCGATGCTGGTAAGGTTGTCGTTGCCTGTGATTGCACTCAATTGCACAACAAGTCAAATGGATACGGGGTAAAAAGTGCAAAGATCAGTCAAAAAATCCCCACCCCGAAAGATTTTGAAGAATTTCGTCAAATTTTGTAAATAAAAAAATCCCCGGTAATTTTTTATTTTACGTCAGGTCGGAATTTCATCTACTCCGTTCAAAATTCGTGTCCGAAAAAAATCCCGGTGAAGTTTTGGAGTCCACTCATGAGAGAGAGACAAAAAACAAAAATTGCACTTAACAAAATCTCATATTATAATTATATTTTCTTATAATTTCAATTTACACTTCAACACAATATTTCTCCTTGAAGGTGATTGGCTCGCCACACAAATAATTGAACATCCACACGTCCCCGAGCATACTGAACCGGTTGAATCGGATGCATTTCTTGTTGTTAAATCCGAACGGGTAATTGAAAACCCATCTCACTTTGAATCTAGCGGCTAGATCGAAGTCCGTACAGAAGCCTTTGGTGCTGTATGTTATATCGACGGGCTCAGCCATCGGAGAACAACTATCGCCATGATCGTCTTCCCAAATTCCTCGAAATCTGATTGGTGGGAGGGTTTGTTTCTTCTTCCAGCAAAAGTATTTCCCGTTTTGGAGGGATGTTTTGTCCCGGTAGGTCCAGCAGTTCATGTCATGGAACTCCCACGGGTCGTCCTTCGACGAGAGGAGTTTGAAATCTTTCGGCCATTTCCATTGCGCTAAGGTATAAAAAAAATCAAAAAAAAGTGTGTTCATCTAGAATAAAAGTAACCAGTTTCTCAAAGAATAGCGTTTGCACCGGGTGAGTAAAAAAACAAACCGTAAGGCTTTGACAACAAATGACACCATGTTTTGATAATCGATTTTTAAAAAACTTTTTTTCATAATATCACAGAAATCCTAACTTAAATTTCAGTGTATGATTTTTTTAAATCCGTTTATTATTCGCTGAGATAAGCCCATTTTTGTGAAAAATCGCATGATGAAAGTTGTCAAAAAATGGTGGAAAACTGGGCATTGAAGTTGCACTATTAGCTACTATGTATTCCGGAATAGACCTCCCTCCCCACCCTGCTTATTGATTTTTCATTTTTGAGATGTTTCACATTCAAATATTTGTCTACGGCAGAATGTTAGCGTTTTCTTAATGGAAAATAATCACAAACCCTTCTCCATTCATCCCAGACCCCTTTTTCAATTGCAGCTAAAATCAAAGTTTAGGGAAAAACATTTCACGGGCAGAAAAATTTCGCGATTTTAGTGATTTATGTTATTTTTGTCTATACCATTTTCTCAGAGGATAATGAGCCCTGATGAAGGCAAGCTCTTATACACAGGATAAGTTGTTAAGTTTTAGGTTTCTCAATGGAGTGACCCGGCTGGGTTCGATCCCTCCTGGATCCCCGTAAATTAATCTAATAAATCAGTGAAAAAATTTCCGCCACAAGAGTCCCCGCGTTAAAGTTGGCAATGGATTCTGTAAAATGTAAAATGTTTTATGTGTCGTATATGTTGATGCATCCTCGTTAGTAAAGCTTAATATATAATGCCTCTTTTGGGAATGGACGAAAATCATATGTAAAATATTTTTTAAATACTATCAAAGAAAATGAAAAATAATGAGCAAGGCAATATGATGTGAAGTACAAAGAGCAAGAATGAAAATAATAGAAAAGACAGGAGCAATGAGAAATACAAGCTATTATGCACATATATCTATTACGCAATTCCCAACGAGATTCCCAAAGCGAATCAAATTGAGCAAAAAGCGAAAAGCTTCCCAAAAACTCTCCCTCGTTTCCACTTTGTCATCAATTTTTTCATGCACCGATAAAAATAATCTACACCTTTCCGTAAACTATATAATTCATTGACATTCTTTTCTACTGTTTTCGTCTAGCTTCCATACAAGCATGGAGTAATATACGGAAAGGTTTATCATGCCAGATGAGTCAGATGTATCTATTGTAGAGAGACGACAGTAACAATATCTCTGGGCTCCTGAAAGGAAAGCCCTATCCTTCCTGTGTTCAATGAGCATAACATCTCGAAATATGGACCCTTATGTTGGAAGATATTCGTCTTCTAGCAACAACCCTTCTCCTTTAGGCAAAAATAATTCTTTCTCGAAATCTCAAAACGTTGAACAATATCTCTGGGCTCCTGTGGTGGGTTTTCTTTCGGGGTTTTGAGAAAAGAAAGCCCTATCATTCGTGCGTTCAATCAGCATTGATTGGTTGATTAAAGATTACATCATCAAGAACCTGATTGGTTTTATTTAGAATGTCACAATTTGATGTTTTATTAAAGAAAATAATAAAAAAGATTTTTTGCGAACGTGGAGATGTTATTTACAACCAATCAGAGAGCTACATTAGACAATCCTATTATACAAAAATAGCCACTTACCTGTCCCACATTTCTTCTCGGCTGTTACCAAGGTTATTAAAATGGCAACCACAACACTGTACCAAATCATTATCTCTGTTTTTACGTCCAACCTGCTCAATAAAAACAGCAACTGGTTCTGCTGAATTATTGCTAATGCTGAATTTGCCCTGAGAGAGGTTGAAACATCTGGTCAAATAAAAGCTCTCTTTGAGTCATATTTCATGATGTTCTCGGTGAAAAGAGTTGAGCGTCGCTATTTGTATATAGTGTATAAAGAGTTTTGGCGCCAAATTTCAGCTTTTTTAGCCGTTTGATTGGTCATGATATAAAGCATCAGAAAGCTAATTGGATCAATTCAAAATGTCACAATTTGATGTTTTGTAAAAATTGAAAATTATGATACCCTTTTTAAATGAACCAATCAGAATCTTGATGATGTAATTACCAACCAATCAAAATGTATACAGTAGGTTTTTCAATTGTGTTGGGCTCATACCAATTTACAAAATCAACATATTCAATTACAACTTTCGGAAATAAAATCATATGACTTTCATCAATATGAATACAATTGATAATATCATATGTGGTCAGGAAACATATAAACGCCTCGAATTTTAGTCTACTTGGCCAGAATGAATATGTAAAAGAATCGAAAATACCAATTACGACATTTTTAGTTCTTAGTTTGACCTTTTTGCGGATTGCCACAAATGTTTTCAATACACCTTTCTCGAAATGACGTATGTCCATCTAAGCTTTGTTTCCCCCTTACATGTTTTGCCTCGATAAAAGTAGATGTAGTAAAATAAATCAAACTTTATTAACAGCTAGATGGAAAGTCAAAGCGTGTGTTATAAACGAGGGTGATAATGATTTAGCGTAGGGGTTTTCACTACGCCGGCCCTTGTTATTTTTCTTTTCAAAAGAAATCGGCGTAAATATAAGGGCCGCCAACCGCTCCGTGTTTACTAGCATCAGAATATACAGATAGGTAAAAGAAATATTTACAAAAAGAAGAAAAAAAAAAGAAAAAAGTAAACGGCCACGTTGTAAAAACAGACAGAAACACGAGGCTGTATGATCTTCATGCCATTACCCACAGAGAACCAGGGAACAGGTCTTCAGTTATGAAGTATCTCATATATGACCTGCCCAAAAATAAATATTCCTGTAATCATTTTTAAGGGCTGCTTTGTCTTGTCTTGTCTTGAACCGTCGCACTCCTCAATAAATGTTTTGTTAAATTTCCTATCATAAGGAACAGTTTATTTACATTTGCTGCCAGTGTTGAGCGTTCAAATAAGCTACGTATTCCTGGTTGTTTCGTCTTGTGTTATCTTGAACCCTGTAAACAAATGTTTGCTTCTGATAAACACAACGATTTTCAAGTACCTTGTTGAATCACCTTGACAACATGATGTTGGTTAAAAGATCGACTTTGGAATCAGTCACACCATCAGGCTATTACTAAGCCCATTTTTACTGATTTTTTTTTTGGTACAGTAACGAGACCAAAAAATCAGAAATCAGCCCTCATCCGCCCCCCCCCCAGATTTTGCGCATCCAGCAGCCGTTTTTCACATACTTCGTCAAAAAATTTTCATACTGTTGAAAAATTGCATCTTCGACTTTCCCACGCTCAAAAGAATTCGATTGACGGTAGAAATATGGCAAAAACAAGCCATTTTAAGTGTTTAAAAGTACCAATTTTCAAAAAATTTCCCATACCCCACTAAGGGGGGCTTACAGAATTCCCCCAGCTGCTAAACACTTGCTACGCTCGTTTTGCTCGCTTCGCTCACTTCTGAATCGCTTCGCTCATAAGCCTCCCCAATAAAAACTCTCTGCCTTTAAAGTTGACCCTATAAATTGTGTTTTTGGGGTCTTCAAATTACGTGCAATTTTAAGCCTGCAATGCTCTCTGCTTTAACAAGAATTCTTGATCACGAGTTTGCGTTGGTAAGGTGCACATTATGTCGAGTTGTGTATTTACCCAGATGATCACAGTGTAAACTTCTCACACACTTAAGGAATTCTCACTCAAATACACAGAACAGTTTTTGAATTTGAATTAATAGCGATTCGAAGATGACGAAAGTGATTTTGCTTGTTTTCGCGATATTTGTGACACGCGGATTGGCTAAAAAAGTGTGTAGAGTAGGTAAGACGGATTTACATTTCATTCTGACTTTAGGAATTTTTTGGATATTTTTTGACGTTTGATTGGTTACAGCATCTGAAAGCTGATAGGCTCAATTCAAAATTTCACAATTTGATGTTTTTAACGAATCTTGATGATGTAATTTTCAACCAATCAAGAGATTGAATTAGCTATAATTTGATTGTTTATAGATTACAGCTCAATTCAAAATTTATCAGAAATTCATTGTTTTTTTTCTTAATAATAATTAAAGTATTAATGTAAAGAAAGGTCAGTGGACGTAGGGATACAAACCAGTGCAGTCGGATAAGTTTAAAATATTGTTAGTGTCAAGAACAGTAGCGTCTCTAGAGGGGGTGTAGGGGGGGGGGGTGTAACACCCCCCACTTTTTGTCAATTTTCCGGATTTTTATCAAGTTGACGGATTTTTGGCTTATTTTAGCGGATATTTGGCTTATATCGTCGGATTGTTTGCGAATTTCGTCGTAAGTTTGACTAATTTTATCTGAGTTTTGGCTTAAGTTGTTGGGTTTTTGACTGCATTTGTAGGATTTTAAGTCAGTTTAAAAATAAGTATCTATTTTAACGATAAAAGGAAATGGATTTTAGTTCGTGACGCCACTGAGAAAGAGTAACTCTTCATAGAAATGTGATAAATAACTTTCACTTTATGTAAGCTCTATTTGTTCAGCTCTGCAGCCAGCAGGGTTAAAATATAAACATAACTAAAGTGTCTGTAATCCATGTCTGGCAAACAATTAACTTCTCAAGTAACCTCTGATATCATTTGGACAGGCTATATTCATGTTTTTGCAATATCCTTTACTTTACCAAAATGAAGAAAGTTATTGATGAAATGACCCTAAAGTCAAACAGTTCATTGTTATAAGATATTATGAAGAAAATTTCAACTAGCCAACTAGATATCATGAAATAATTATTAAATGAAGAAAACTAATCAACTAAGTTTAATTAAACAGCCAAGTTAATTATTAAACAACAATCTTTTAATGTCATTTGCTACAGTTGTTGGTGACAATGAACTTGATTACACATAAAGATTGATAAATTTCTGTATCACACATAAATACAATAATCAAAGATTTGCTACAATTAAGAAAATTTTAAAAGTGAAAATGCAAATCAAACGACCTCGATTAAATACACAGCAGAAATATCAATATCATTATTTTTCTATGATTTGGTAATGTGTCGGAACATTTTAATAATTGAATTTCCAGAAACGAGTTTTTTTTAAGTTAATTGAAGCCAGATGAGATGATAAACGTCTTTCGAACAAGGAAAATAAGTTCAGGAAGTCCCATGTTTAGTGACGAGTTGTATCAAGTTGATGCAGAACAGCACGAGGATGAAAATGATATCTTAATGAGTAGAAGATGATACATGATGAATGAAGAAACAGAAGAAGCCAGAACACATTTGTGCGTACTCTTCCTCAGTTAATGAATTATTGTATAGCACTAAGAATTAACTGACAGATTTTTGATATAATCTTTAACCAATTAAGCAGCAAATTCATTTTGTAGACAATCACTTACAACTCACTAGTTTTAACTTCTAAAAAAATAACACAACTGTTCTTCAAAAGTATAAGTATAATAATATAATCAAACGAGTCAGTAAAAATAACAAACAGAAATTTCACGATTTGAAATTAATTAAATGTAAATCTTTAATAAACAAGAAACAATTAAAAGGTTTCAATGTGAAAAGAAGGGAAGGACAAATAAGCACATATTAGAGATTGACATGAAGTTGAAACAGTCAATATTTGTCACTTAAATGTGTGTTAATGTGTCAACGTGATTCACATAAACAACTTTGCTTTGTTATGTTGTGTCATGTCTTGCAATAAATGCGTACTTAAGATGGAATTGTCATAGAAACCTTTTCGAAAAAAAATGGTGCTCTCAAAACTTCTCTTAGAAAACCAGTCCTAAAACAACTTCAGTGTTAATTAAGTCTAACTACAAACTACCTTACCTTGTAATCTTACAAATTGATGGGTTAAAAGTCATTAAGGATGTTATTGGTTGATTTTAAAATTCGTGAAAATATCTTTAATTTCAGACATAAATGATATACTAAAGAACAGCAGCGCCAATAAAAAACAATAAAAACAACAAAAACGCAAAAACCTGGGAAAATCTGTTACAATTAGATGATGCAATTTTCAACCAATCAAATGACAAATTAATTCATCATTTGTTGACAATCATTTGGCATTTAGCTCACTCATCAGACATTTAACATGTACATGTACATATACATGTATAGAGAGTGACATAAGAAATAAAATGAGCTTCGACTCATTCTAGTGTTCCCTATAATTGATCAGCTATTCATATCCTTCCAAATGGATATATGCAAAACTACGATCTGAATATTACTCAAAAATACATTTTCACCTAATATAAAGAAACTTTTGTTTGTTTGTTTAAAAGGGAATATCATGAATACGCTAGAAAAGAGTCCAGAATATATATTTTTTTATTCACCTAATTTAAACATGAAATAAAATCATGAGACTATTACTTTACAACAAGATTCATAAAAAAATACATTAACCATTTTGGAATACTCATTGCACAAAACAAATCCCATACCATACAAATATTCTCATCAAAATGTTTATGTTACACAGAGTATCATAAGAATCAAATGAACCTCAACTCATTCCCAACGATTTACCATCATTAAATTGAGTATAATCCTTATCCAAAACATAAATAAGATTAATACTGAGGGGAATTGAAATTGACCCTACAATGACATTAAGCCAATTAAGAAGATTTCATTTGAAGTATAAGACTAGAAGATAATTCCATATTATGGCATATATCTGCATATATTAGGGGTAAATGACTTTCTGTAAAGCCTTTACACTTGCATTGGAAATTCTATTGATTTGTTTATAAAATCTAAAGAAATCTTAAAAATCGCGTTTATAAGTTATGGGAAAATTTGCTTCTTGATTGGCTGAAAATCACGACATTATAAATCTGATTGGATTAATTCAAAATGTCATCATGAAGTCATTTTAATTTGAATGGGAGACTTACCTGGGCTGTCTGCAACATTTTTTAACCCTTTACATACTGATGTTTTAACCCTAAACATACTGATGTTTTAACCCTAAACGCACTAAATCCCAAATCCTTCCAAACTCAAAATAATAATGGAGAACTAGCCGAACGATATTGGACCCACTGAGAAAATCTGATTTGAGTATAATGAGATGGGCGAAATATCCCCAAACCGTGGCAAAGCCCCTCCTCCCTAGCCCTGCTCTTCATTGTATATAGTCTAACCACGTGAACAGCATTGCTTGTGGTTAGAAAAAAACATGGTGCATTCTTCAACCAATCAAAAGGCAATTTTACCTAAGTTATAGACAATCCCTGAAAGAAATATTCATTAAAAATCACATCAGTACATTTTATTAAAACTGTAATATTTTATCTGCAGTAGTAATTTTTCATCGCTTTAATCTTGCGAACATTCTATAAAGCTATACTTTCTTGTCAACTATTGTCACAAGTAATTCCAAAGACTGCAGAAAATATGATGAATCTTCTCTCGTTCAACGCAAGATTATCATACAACAACAATTAATGAATCAGATATATATATATAAACTAGACAAGAGAGACATTATGTACTTTTCGAATTGCATATATTTACATGTGTTCCACCTTAAAACCGTCCAAAACATACAAAGACATATATTTACACTTTGAAGCCAACAAAAACACAATATGAATGTCTAATTGTTAGTCATGAATTTTAATAAGAAAATCTCCCTATGTTTCTCATTATGCCTTGTAGATCAAAATAGCGATACTCCCTTAAAATTGAAAAAATCATACATTTTTTTAAAAAAATGGTTAGAATAAAATTTTGTCACAAGAACATCATTTTATCTTCGAGAAAAAACTCACTTTTTGAAATTGAAGAAGAATCTAAGTTTGAAGTCAGATGAGTTATGTCAAATATTTACAGATTTCATTCAGTGTATTGTTTAGCTGATACAGCGCTGTTTGTAGTGGGTGTTGAATTCTTGAAGTGAAGCAAAAACATATCTTTACTCCAGAGTATTGAATACTAAATGTGAAAGAATCAAATAAAACCCAGCTAATGTTTACAGAAAGTACAGCTATTTTTCATATACATTTCAAGTAAAGGCATTTCATTCAGAGCATTGTCAAGATCCAAGGTAGTAGACCGTGTGCCAGGTGGTGGTGTCAAAAAAGAATGGTAGTAAATAGAGGGGTCTTATTTTTTCTAGTTACCAATTTATCGAGTTAAGACCAGGTAGTATATTGATGGGTTTTTTTTAACCCTAAAAACAATTCTATATGTTATCTGAGAGTATTTTCAACATATTTTCATGTTTTTTATGTCTTCTATTTAGATTCTTTTCTTTGATTTCAATCAAGTTCCTCAACCCAAGGGGTCCCGAACCTCCTCTAGTGGAGAAGGAAGGGAAATTGGGGAAAACAGCATTATAAAAGATTATCGTTTTAAGTTGCTTACTTAGATAAGAAGAAGACCAAGTTATCTATTAAACATATTTCATACTATAATTTGTTTACATCTCAGATCCTTTTCAGGTTACCTATCATGAAAAGAAGTAGAAAAGTTTGGCAAGTTCATTGAAGTTGTCTAGACATGATCAAGAAGAAATTAGCCTTTTTGGAAATTTGATTACCAATGACCTTTGTATATTGAAATGGACATAATTTTCTTATGTACCTTGAATATGAATATGGTGCTATCCAAAGTTCAATTCGCCATTCTTTTTTTTTCTTTTTTTTTTATAACCCAGGCGACGAAACACCTGTGCCCTTATGATACTTGCTCCTTGCCTATAAGTTGACTGGTGTTCTTTTTATACGATATCATAAGGTTGCATAATGGTAAACTGTCTACTAAATCGCCTCAAGGGCGATGGGTTCCCACACCTCACCTTATCTCTAGCTTCGGTGATAAAAATGGACTATAATTAGCCAATTGCAATTTAGTAAGTTTTGGATTAAGACACAAAAAAACTGACAAGACAGTAAAAAAAAGGATTCAGAATGGTACTCCTGAGCTTCCCATTCGTTCACCCTGCACCTCTCCTTTTTTTTACATTTTGATAAACAACAACAGTATATAACTATGAGAGTAAAATAAATTAGATACATAGAACTTATTTCTTCAATTTTTTTGTTTTTTATTGATTTTCTTTTACTTTTAGGGGTGGTAAAGGGGGACAATATATATAAAAACACCAAAACCTTAATTTTTTGTTTCATGGTAACAAATGTACTAATGGAAAGTAGAGTCCTAATCAAAAAATATGAGTCAGGAAAAAAAAAAAACATTTATATTTTTATTGTTTCAAGTATAATTTAACACGTTTCTGCATAAATAACAATATCAAAGTAAATTCTATGCTTTTAAACATACATTAAAAAATAAGCGAATTAATTATAACCAACTTTTTAAGATAAAATGTTGCCCACTTCTCAGTGATCATGTCCCAACAACTTTAATGAACTTAAAAAACTATTCTTCTTCACTTCATGGTATTCTGAAAGAGATCTGAATAGTTGAAAGAGTATAAAAATAAGATACTGTACAAAGTGCATAATGATGTACAGCTTATTTAAATCATTTGTATTTTCATTAGATCTCATCTTTTTGTACCAGGGTAATTTTTCATAGTTATAACACTTTTTACTGATAAACCGAGTGCAAAATTAACTTATGGCTAAAAAATGAAACCACATCTGAATATCAGGCTAAAACAAAAAACAGTGCCAAATTAAGGCAATTTTGGCATGATCTATTTCATAACTACAAAACATCCAATTAGTGATAGATTCTAAACTTTATCTAATTTCACTGATAGTTGATAGTTGGTATAAATCATACCAACACCAAGAATCTGATCAGTGCAACCCAAAACGACTCTGTAAACCAATCAGATTTTAGATAAAGTAAACTTAAGCAGATAAGTAAGCCATATTCTTTAGACAAACAAAATATCTAAACCAAACCAAAACAAATAATTTGTAATCATTATAAGATGTAAATATGAAAAAAGTACAGTGCATAAAATGATTTCTAACATTCAATTTTCAAACTACAATTTCAATATACATTTCGTTACTCCAGGATATGGATAATTTCACAGACCCCTCCTTGTGCTTTTTTATAACAGAACAGAGTGTAATAAAGAAACGTACACCATTGGGATACATAAATGACATGTACAGCCCACCTTTTTCATTAATCAGCCATTCACACCAAAAGAATACACCAATTGAGAATGTACACAAGGGAAATAATACAGCTATTTTAATAAAGAAGTAAATCAAATAGAAAGAATAAATAATTACACCACAGTTAAAAGGGCAATTAACGAATACCTATTATTCATTTATTCGTTCAAAGTAACACTGATATAATAAAACTCTACACTATCATTCTCTCATCATATTTAAGTGATTATGCGCACATATCAAACTATTACCAGTCAAATGATGTTGGGAAATTTGTAACTGTTATAAAAAGTTTGTCAAGAAATGGTGGAGAGTAAATATCTTTGCATTCGATAGAAGTGAATGAATTACAATCGAACAGAATTAATTAGAAAATTGTTTTGTCTACAATGTAACTGTTCCATCTTTGTGCAAATTCTTATCCTGATGTCCTCCACATTCACCCCCTCCCAACATTTAATTGCTACTAAGAGACATTGGTTGGCTACTTGTGCTAGATTAAAACATGCTCTCAGGTCTACAACTTTGGTAGTACCAAACCCTAATTTATGATGTAGAACCTTTCTTATGGCATACTATTCCAATATAGCTTGATTATCAACCAAACCTAAGAAAAATAAATGTTAACTCACTTCTTTATCACTGCTGATGTAGATCTGCTTTCTTTCTTCACTTTGCTGAAAAAAAATTGTACAAAGAACTAAAATCATTTACTTTTGAAATCTCAAATGATTGATAATATGTTGATTGTTAAGTGTTATTAGAGTGTCATAAATCATGTGGGTCGTGGGTGGTTATGTGGGTGGTTACGTGGGTGGATACGTTGAGCCCTACGGGGGTCCCTACGTGGGTCCTTACGTGGGTCCCTACGTGGGTCCCTACTTGGGCCCCTGCGTGGGTCCCTGCGTGGGTCCCGGGGTTGGTTCCCTACGTGCATAAAAAGTTTATTTTAAACTGAAAAGTCTGTTCCCTCTCGCTGCGGATGTATACTTTTTTTCCTGTATACTGACCTATTATTTGTCCAACCTATCAGTGTTCCATTTTGCTAATCCTTTGTTCTTCTAACATTTTCTCTTTTTATTGAGGAATCCTAATCAGACTATTCTTTCTTTTTTCAATTAATTCTACCTTTCTGAGTATTGTTTTATTGATGCGTAACTGCTGATATCTTAGCGTGTCTGGGAAGAATCATAACTAGCAAATGTTGAAGAAAAATCTTCTTAATCAAAATTGCTTTAACAGTGCAGTCAGATATTCATCAGAATTATTTGTCATATTCCATATCATATATCAAGCAGCTACTAAAAAAAATGATAGTCGGAAAAACAAAGTAATTTTGGTTATCACATCCTTTTTAATCCTGGATCTGAGTAAGACTTCGTGGTAAAAATTGTGTGCACAATATTTCTAAGTAAAAATCGAAAGAAACATGTCTCAGCTATAAGAAATTATTTGGTAAAAATTCCCTACCCCATCCCCATCTCCCATCCCCTATTGTGTTGAAAATCTATTTTGTCATAAGTTGAAATGAATGGCACCAATCGATAGAGCTTAAAAAAATGATCATTTTTCATATTATAAACTTGGGTGTGAAAAACTATATTTAGTTTTCTATGGACGGTTAAATGTTTGATGACGTCATCAGTCTTTGGAAACATCAAAATCAAAAAATGTTGCCTTATAATCGGACATACTAGCCTGTTCATCAGGATATTGTTTTACTTTTCAACCGTTTCTGAACAATTTTTGGGTGCTGAATTTTGAAAAGATATGCCAAAAAAGCTTTTTGGGGCCAGGGGGTCAACAATGTTAATGCACCAGTACTCAATTATGAACAGCAGAAGTCACAAAATTGACCAGGCACACATCAAAAATCAATATTTTCATGCACCTGTTTTTTTTAATCTGCTCTAAGAAAAGGAGTATCTTTGAAATAGGTTATGATACTGTGTAAATAAGACGAATAATCATAACTGCCATATGAAAATGTTTGATATTTGAAACAAAATAAACAATTAGAACTCATAGAACCCCCCAAGAATTTTTACCAGAATTTTCGCAAAAAAGTGATCAATATGCAAAATAGAGTAATAACATAGTAATGACAATGTAGATTGAGCACTTTCGAATATTTTCCATATTCATGATTGATTGTATATATTTATAATTTATTCCCTACTAATTTCATGCAAAAAAGCTAAGAAATCCCTCGAGCCGTTTTCCAGAAATATTGAAAAAAGTTCAATTATGGCCTAAACTGGGCATGTTTAGGGATGTTTGATCAAACTTGTGACATCATGAAATATATTTATGACTTCTTCTCATTAAGGTCCACCACCTTGTAAAATATCGACTTATATACTCGAGGGGTTCATGAGATATTTATATTTGGAAAATGGTGCAATCTGATTGGCTGGGAGCATTTTCCAAAATATCTTGTGAACCATATTTTTCCCAGACATGCAGATTTCGCTAAAAGATACAGCACATTTAACTGAACAAATTAGTGATTAAAAATTACACATTAATGAAATATTTTGTCCTAAAAATACAAAATATAGCTCTGCCACATTTTTTCCTAATATTGACCTCTATAAAAAAGATCCCATAACTAGTTTTCGAAAAAAGAACCGAACAGATACAAAAACAAAATCTGAATTTATAGGACTAACCTCCGAAATCGATGGGTCCAAAAATATGCACATGAGTAGAAATGGTTTATTAGTCTCTATATTAAAAAATACGCTGGTGTTAGGTGTGAGGTGTCAGGGTGATTGAGAAAAAATGACAACGTCTCGACAAAACCAGATATGTTCAACTGACTTTTTACCTTCTCATCCCCCTGTACATCCCAGTACTTTTTTTCAAAATACCAGTACATATCAGTACATTGTCTTCATTTCCCTGATGTTGAGAAACAATAATTAACTCTATTTGTTTTAAAGATATAAAGAAAATATAATTTCTTTAACTTTAGATAAGCCCATATCAACAATGTCATATCAAAATGTTTATGAAGAAGAAGAATTATGAATACCAGTAAATTTTGCAGTACATATTCTAAATTAATCCAGCACATTTAGCATTATATTTGCCATCCCAGTACATGCAGTACATCCCAGTAAATCCCAGTATGAGTGGCCACTGTTTATAAAATTAACATCAACATGATTAAAAGTTAAAAGGATATCAGTACCTAGTTATGGTTGATAGATTTTCTGGGTGGTGTACGTAGCAGAGAGTTAATAACTGCAACATTTGGGGTTCTGCCTCTGAATTTGTGTTGGATGAGACTAAGGATTTGTGAATGCCAAACAAGTATGTGGTGGTGAACGTCCCATCAGCCTGCCATCTCACGGCTGGGGATATGTCATATTAAGCGAACTTAAAGTCATCAAACTTTTTAAGCTTAAGTAAGACAGCTTAAATCGCACAAATATAGTGAATATTATGAATTAACATATTTTTTTGGTTAGATCTATCCTTTATCTATCATATTCAATCGGACAGGAAACTCTTATTTAACGGTAAAAACTTTTCTTTTTGCTCTCATTTCTGAACGGTCAATGCTTTTTAGTTCTAGTTTTTTTCATATGATAGCTTATCTGT
>JAUKPT010001473.1:0-15245 GCA_032273505.1 Nanomia bijuga
GGAAATAGATCGAAGAGGGCTTTTCGGAACTGGGTCCGAACTCATATGAATTCTCGGTATTACGTCATAATTTATAACTATTATCATAGAAACATAACATGTTAGAAACAAAAAAAATAATAAAACCGTAAAAACAAAACAATCTTTCTTATAAAAGTTTATAATAATCAAGTTTTGTAAATAATTATTTTAAACTCTTCTTTTTCATTTTTATATAAGGAAATCATCATTTTTTTATACATTCATGTGTCGTGTTAAGAAAATCTAATTATATAGCATTAAATTTAACTTTGTTGTTCACAAAATAATAAAGTATAATATATAATAAAATACAGTTTGTAACTTCATAAGTATAAAGTAGGTCCTGCCTCCTCACCGTCCGTCTACCCTCTTGCCATCCCCACGAATTGTTCGTTTATATACTATTAACATCACTAATTATAAAAATGCAGATTAACGCTTCATGTGTTCCAGGGGGTAATGTAAATGCCGTTAAAATGCCTGTAAAATCGCCAAATTACCTGTAAGATAAATTTTCACATTTCTGGGTACACTAAGTACGTAAGACCATGTTTAACCTATAACTAGTATCCAGGTACATTTCCTTTAAATTCAATTTTTCCAGGTTATAATCAAATTTTGAAGACTTTCTTCGCCAATTTCACATTCTCTTTACTCGATCTAGTGTGAACAAATGTTTAAAACTAATATCTGCAAAAAAGAATTATCAAAAATAATGTTTCTCGAACGGTAAAGCCTAGTGACCACTGAAAAATAAATTTCTCTAAAATTTAAACTTAAAAAACTGTTTTATCATAGTCTTTTTTCAATGAACAGACTAATGTGTCTTCCAGATATCTGCACGTGGTGTACTGAGTAACATACCATCGCGTGTGATATTGATATGAAAAGATTATTTTGTGAAAATAATTCTATTCACTTTGAATTTCAATAGATTTAAAACGATCGTTCTAAAAATGTTTACGATTATAATGAAAACTTTTTCATTCTAATTCCATAGTTAATATGGTTAGGAAACGCCATTGAATTATGATAAAGAGATCGCCATATCTTGAAGTAAACATTTGTGCACGGTTAATATTACGTGACTTGGAATTTACGTTTGTTTCTATTATATATCAGGATGGAATTTACTATGACGTATTTTCCCAATTGGTTAATAATAATAGTATTGTTTCGAGTAATCGTTTTTAACAATAGATTTCAATACATTTGGTGATTAATTAACCGTGCACAACATCGACAATAACATATAACAATATGTTTCCTAACCATTATACTAACTAATTAGCTGAACGAAGACTGTATTATATAGTCGAATTTTGTCTTATGACAAAAGATTTACAAAAGATATAGCGTTTTATTTTTTATTTCAAAAGAATTCATAAATTTATCAATCATCAATAAATGATCAATTACTGTTAAAATTTCTGCCAGTTATTAATATTACAAATCGATAAAAGTTTCTTTCTACTGCAACGCACGATTGGATAAGATAATAAGACTTCATATGAATTTTGAAATAGTGTTTTAATTCGTATCGACTAATCACCTATTCACAATCACCTAAATTAACTACTGATTTTGACATGGCCACATTAGGCATGCCTGTGATTAACAACGTACATAAACTAAGCCTATATAGCATTTTTAACATTTATTTGTTCTCAAATAAAACAAAAATAAAATATGTATAACATATAGTGTATAGCTATAGATAAAAAAAGTAGATCATTGTATGCTCAAGTAAGCGTGCGAGAATTGCCATTTAACATTTGCCATTTAAGTAGTGATATACAAACTTAATCAAATTGCTTTGAAGCAAATTGGCAAAATTGTAGGTAGATATGACATCTTTAAGCTATCAATTTTGTTATTCGTAAGTGTTATTATTTCGCATGTTTTAGCTTATTTTCTGTGAAATCGAAACTGGTTCATAATTCCACAAATATATTAGCAATTTTTCCATGAATTGTTTTCATGACATGAATTGGTAATTCAAACATTTTCTGAAAGAATTAGTTACAACAAATAACTGGAAGGTACTTAACTTGACTACCCCTGCACGTTGTCATGGCCTGTTATATAGTTACAAGAACACGGCGACTACGTCTTGTTTACACAGTACAGGTATCACAAACAGAATAATTCTTGAAATGGACGCATTTCTTCTACCAGACTTCTTCTTGTTATCTCATCTAAACTGTCTTATTAGAATCTCACCTAAAGAGCTTCCAGAAAAAAAACAGTGGACATCAATGCCATGATTTTACTTAATGGAATACATTAAACAGTATTCAATTGCTAAAATCGCACATCTCTGCAAGATGCTTCTCTCGTTAAAAGGCAGAACAAGTTGTTGAATTGACAAGTACAGTCTCATAGATGAGGAGAAATTTAACAGTTTGCGCAGTTAAAGGACATGTGCTATGATTTCAGAAGAGAAGGTTAGATGTTGTGTATGCAGGCACTTTAGTAAGGAACATGTCGATGCCAAAGTCTATGAATGTCACGCAACTCTTGCAGGAAATCAAACTGTTCTTTTTAAACTTAATTATCTAATTTTTTTTTTATTAAAAATGAGGGTACAGAAAAGACTATGAGAAAAAGCCGCTGAGTTTTTATACATGTTGTTTTTCTAATTTTAAGAAAAGCAGCCACTAAGATTTTGATTAGCAGCAGATCTGACTCATTTCTTGAAGAAAAATTATTCGGCTGCCTTTGATCTCATTTCTCCTACTCATTTTCCATTTACAGACAAGAAAAAGTCAAGACAAGCATGGTTTGTTTTCTACATGTTGATACGAAAGGTGGAATTTTGCATTGAAAACAATGGTAGAAAGGCAATGAGATCAAAAGTATATTAGCATTATTAAGTCATGACAATAAAAGAGAATAGTTTTATTGTAATGCACTAAAATTAAAAATAGTTGCGTAAATATTTTGACTGCTACCACTCACATCTCCTTTTCCTCATTACAGTAGACAATAATATTTTATACAATGGGGCGAAAATCGACTTAACGCAGCAAATTTCGGATAAAAATCCCCAATGCGGCACTCTTGAACATAACTTTCCGTTTACCTTGCATACACTGTCGTATCTGCACACGTCTATCATAGATATACGAAACGTCTGCGCGAGGTGATCTTCATTCATTGAAAAGACTTTATACACAACATTTCTGGTAGAATAATACACAATGATAAGACTTAAGAGAAGTTAGTGGGTGGAATTTTTTGAAATGCAATTAAGACAGTATCTAACCCTAATTTGACGTAAATGACAGTGACTACGTAAATCTAGCAGAAATAATATTCTTCAAGGTTGGTTAAAGTAAGAGTACAATGAATTATATTTGTACACATTTTCAGAATTTCAACAAAGCCCAATTAAATCTAATAATTTCATATTGCCATCTACCGCCTTGATTTCAATTATCTAATAAAACTGTCAATAGGCGCGTCAAACTAACATAAGGCCAAGCAAAATTGATTATCTGTTTAGCGTCAACTGCCCGCGTTGTAATTTCATTTTTATGGACAAAAACACCGCATTTATATGTTTATTTCATAAGTGCAATTTTTTATCGCAATAACTTTAACAGTCTCCTCCAAAAACCTTTTTATTTCTTTTAACAAGAGGAATTAAAAAACTCATCAAACTTTCAAAATACCTAAAAAAAAGTGCTTGGACATCTCTAAACCAACGGACAACCACTTAAGGTACTCCCATCTCTGCTGACGATGCCAATTTTGTGTCTTACAATGAATAACGTCTTGAGACAGATTAATGAACAATTTCCTTTAGCGCATTAAGTTTTTTAAGAAGTACGAATTATAATTTAATTAACGCACTGCGCGTTAAGTATTTAGCCTGTTTGACGGTAAACAGAAGTTCAATTTTGCTTGGCCTAATTATTCTATTTGTTCATCTCTATGTTTCTTCAATTTAGTCCCTCCATTTATTACATTTAGTCACAATTTTGAACTACCTTATAAATTGATACATTAAATTAACCAGCAGTTTATTGGGAAATAACAGTTGTTTGTTTGCAAATATTCATACATAACAAAAGAGAAAATATGGAAAAAGCTCAAAATATATCAACAGATGCATGATTTGAAAGAGAGAATAATATTGATTACACTCCATCGAGTTTTTTGGTTCATCCTTATTTATCGTTATTTTTTTTTGCAAAAGGGACCAAAGATTATGCTTAAAAATAAGCTAATAAGCTAATAAGCTAATTTTGCATAAGGGGCAATCTAGCAAAATTGCTTTCAATTGTTTCAAAAAAGATTATTTATTTGAAAAATGATACATCGTCCAAAAATGTTAGTGTAATTTGAATTTTTAGAAATTTTAGAGTTCTGATTTTCGAGATTTTCTCCAAACATTTAAGAGCGATTTTTTATAAGAGTGGGACAGGTCCGGATATTGGGTCCTTAAAACAAAATTATTTTCAGATATATTATACATTTTTATGAAAAAATCACTCATGTAAAAGAATTCTTTCTGAAACTCAATATTTCGGCTGCACGGTCCTCGTGAACTTTTGGCCCTTTTCTGTTTAATATAGCAAAAGGTAGACATTTTATATGTTTCTATAAATACAGCCGTCAGAGGCTCTACTGGCGGCAAAAGAGGTGATTTAGAAAAAGAGGTGGGGCACAATCAACCTCTGAAGGAGCTACCTTTTAAAAAATTGCACTTCTTTGTCTTATTGATAATTTTATATATTCAGGTATGTTTGACATGTCAGCATAAATAAAATTGAAAACCTGCAATCATTAGCTCTTAATTAGCGCTTAAATGACTGAACATCTCACAAATTGGCCTATTTTAAGTGGCATAATTTAGGTGACTTGCACGCTTTTATGTCTTTTCATCAATCAGACCTGCAAGATTGGCCCTTTGCCTAATGGAAATCGAAAATAACTCAGTTGGCAAAGGAAATGCCACCCAGAAAAAGACAAAGACAAAATATTTGTATTGTTTATGCCTAAAAATGGATATTTTTATAACTCTCATTTTATTTAGAATAACGACTTTAGTATCGTGAAGGGGTATCCATTTGTTCATAGCTTCACAAAAAAAGCCTTTTTAGTCACAGACCTGAAAATGGCTACTTTCTATAACCTGATAACTATAAATCGTATGAACTTGCTTGACCTCTTATTTTAATCAAAACACCCACTAGTATTGTAAAGTGGTATCTATTTGTTCATATCTCGACAAGAAATGGATAAAAAAGCCTTTTTAAACCTAAAACCTGAAAATGGCTACTTGGTATAACACGAGAAATATAAATCGTAAGAACTTGCTTGACCTCTCATTTTAATTAGAATACCCACTTTAGTATTGTGAAGTGACATCCATTTGTTCATAGCTCGACAAAAAATGGCTAAAAAAAGCCTTTTTAGCCTAAAACCTGAAAATGGCTACTTTTTATAACCCGATAACTATAATAGATGAACTTGGTTGACCCCTCATTTTAGCCATTTCTTGTCCAGCTATGAACAAACAGATACCATTACACAATACTAAAATGGGTATTCTAATTAAAATGAGAGGTCATGTATTTATATTCTACAGAAGGGGGACTTTTTCTCGTATTGAACAAAGGGGGGATCATGTTTCTTCTAAGATTCTGAGGGGGGTTAAAAAAATTGCCAAATTTTCGAAAATTGTTCTGTATTAAATAAAAACAAACCCAAATTTTTATTTTTATTTTCATTTCTTCCCTACTTTAGGGTGAGAAACAATATAAATCGCTTTATTTCTTCCATGTTTTCCAAATTTTACCTATTTCTTCCCCCACTCACCATTAATGTTTTATGACTATGTTTTAAGCTGCGTCGTTTATAATAAAAAAGACAAAACTGACCGATTCTGGTGCAATACATATTCTTTGCTTATTTCACATTCTTTGTCTTTGATCATCGAATCAAGAGCTCAATTTCACAATAAAGTCGCCTGTTAAAAGAAAAGCAATTAAAAATATAACTACAGATTAACTAAATACTTTGATTTCTTATGGAGTTTCTCTAGGTTCTTCTTATGGTCCATTGTAAGTATTTTCATATGCGGCAAATTTTATGATATTTTTGTTTGCTCAAAAATATCATTAAACCTGTTTTTAAGACCAGCTTAAATAAGATCAATTAATGGACTTAAAGTCAAATCTTTTTTTCTAGACGAAAAACTAAAAGAAACAATAAAAACTTTTAAAGCTTGAGTGAATCGAAGATGAAAATGTATGAATGGAAAGATTCATCTTGGGAAACGGTAAATTAGAATTATTTGAATAATCCATTGAAAAGATAAATTTAGGATCTTCAATGAACAGAGACTGCTGTATCATAGATCTTAGTATCAATTTTATACGTGGCAAGATTAAACGTGTATACTTGATTAAGTATTTATTTGAAAATATGAGAAATTCAGCCGAAACACATCAATGAAATTAATTTGTCGTGTCACTTGATGTTGGTTTAATATAGAGTTTATTAAATAATGCATATCTTGTTTGATAAATTCAGATTAATGTATTCATTAACATTTTAGTTCAATTTGAGCAATAACAGAAAATATCAAAAATGGACGAAAACGATGCCTGGCATGAATGTTAGGTAAAGAAGGGAAAGTAATAAGATTTACAGAGTGAGATTCTACATAAAAGTAAGAATATCAATATAAACACCAATTGTTATGATCTTTAAAAGAGTGTATCTTTACAGACTTTTCATAAGAAAAGTTAAAATAGTGCACTGCTGCAAACGTCAAAACATGGCATTGCTCATTTTTTCCAACTGTTGAAAACTCAATTCCTTTTGTGTTTTTAGAAATCTCATGAAAATTCTATTGTATAAACATAACTCTCGTACACTTTTGAAGAGAGTGATTTACCCCTCGGAACTTAGCATTTCTTTATATCGAAGACCTTGTCTTTTCCTTTTCAAAAAAATCGGCCTTTACCAGATCACCATCTCTTTAAACAAAGACACATTTTTATTGTAGGTCGAAATAACAGATTTGATAAAGCTGGACAAAACGTCCGATACTATCAAGTAATTACCGGACAAATGTAAAAATCCACCAGAATTATTTTCTGGTACTTTCAGAAATTTATCAGGTTATCTATCAGGTCATCTACGAAAGGCATTAAAGGGGTACTCCAATTAAAAACTACATTTGCTACATATCTATCTAACTTTAAAACCTTTCGATAATCAGAGACCATAGAAAAATAGAATTCCATAATTCCGAAGCCCGTATTTTCCGATGCTTCTTGTCATCAAAACAAATCTCTTAAATTAAGTTAAGTGTAAGCAAACATTTCTATTTGACACATCCGAAAAAAAATCATCAACCAATCTTGTTTGACAACGAAACTGATAAGTTTGAAGAATATCCCTCGGTGCGCTATACAATACATTGATTTCTCAATTAAAAAGCCTGTTGCTGTAAGGACAGGAACGCAAGCAAGCCAAGATGAATTGAAAGGTTGGAGGTTTTATATAACTTATAATTTTTCATGATAGAAGAATTTTTATTTTTCTAATTAAAAGCTTTTTCAATCCTTTTTTTCTTCGTGTTAGAAGAAAAATGTTCTTAGATATTTCACTATTACATTGCGCTTCTTACTTGTGACGTCTTTGTCCCCTGGGACTCCGTGGGTATTTCAATTAAATATAAGACAGGAGGTACTTCTGAATTATAAATGGTTTTATTGAACAAATTTTCTTTCTTTATGTTAATACATCAGAGGAATTTATCCGGGACCAATTTGCTTTCTATTAAAGGTACGTTATAAACGTGTACCAACGCGTAGTGGTATTTCATCTTTCAGCACACGAATAACGCGGATGGTAGAGGCGAGTGTCATTAAAAATGCACTCAACTCGAGCTCTTAATGAGGGCAAATTAACTATCGTTAGGCAATGCCGACGGGTCGACCCATGCAATGCGAGGGAAACTGGATAGCCAATTGGTGGGAATAAATCCATTGCCTCGATAAGCACATAAAGAGCTTGTGCATGGCTGTTCCATCATAAGTGCAAGCCATAAACCATTAACCATTAACCATTAACCATAAAAAAGAAGATGAATTGGTTAGGAGATAGATGGCCCATTTTCTTTGTTTTATGTAAAAAAAGATCTTCACTTTATCACTATTAGATTTAGATAGGGGTAATATGTTGTCTGTTCCCCCATGGCCTACTTTATACACGGCCATATATCTTTCCTTTTGGTGTTTCTCAAGATGCCAACTGACTTCCCTACTCTTCTCGTTACTCTTCATGTTACTCCTTTATACTGAATCTTTATCCCAATGCCTATTTCGTTTTTTTATTTCGTTATAAACGATGGATCTTTAAGTAATGAAAGAAACCTAGAACAGCTTGTCTGACTGTAACAATCCAACCCTCGTCCAATTATTTATACAAACAATAAGGTAATTTGCTCTTAGTTTATTTCTCGAAATATATTTATCTTACCTTCTGTCTTATCTTATCTTATCCAACTTCTCTCACATGACATAGATTGACCCGACGAACTTACAGCCTAACGAATAATTCAATACAATTGATGTTATTTAGCCTTCAATACTTCAGAGTAGTTGAAACTGCTGTTAAATTGAAGTATTGTAATTTTTGGCGCGATTGGGTATTTAACTCAGATCGGACGGTATCTAGTATCGCTCGTCCATTCATCCTTAAAGTATATTAAAAGTGTGTTATAGTAGGTAAAATTACATGCAGCAATGGAAAGAAGGCTAGTTTTGTAACAGGTTACCCAGTGAATCTTTTAGTTTAGAACGAGCGAATTAATGTAATGCGAAAGGAGTTTACTGGATAAAAAAGATCCCTGTTATACATCCTATCTCAGTCATCCGGAAGACCCTTTTTTGGTCCGGATCAAATGATCTTTTCGTCCAGATTTTGATTCGAAACCTCTTTTCAAGAAGGATCATAGTTTTTTTAGCCGGATAAACTCTAGGATAGATTTTTCCGGAAGACTGAGGTAGGATTTTGTTATTATGAGGAAAAATGAGTTGTACGATTTGATGACTGATTCATTTTGTTAACGGTAAACAAATTGGACTTATAATTCAGGTGAATTATACATATCAACTGACCATGTTTTTGAGGTTCGAAATTTTTCTTGAGCTTTTTGGTCAAAATATGGCGGCAATGGATATCAATAAATCTCATTCTAATTCCGTACGAAAGTATCTAACTAAATGTAAATATCAAATTGTTCTATGAGCCCTTAAAGATAAAGCTTAAAACATCTCATATTTCAGTTCAAGTAATATAGGGGCACTTTTTTATTATGGTACCCATTGACTCCATTTTAGCTATGTTGGATTTTTTTGAAATGAACAAAATAAATGTCTTCTCAAATATGCTATTTTTGAATCTTTTTTTGAATTATCTTCGGGTGTTTTCATTCTTATAGGTATTGAAATGCCCATTCTTTCCTTACTACCAACCTTACTTTTATCTAGCTTACCTTACACCGCAAGCCATGTGAATTGTTTTAAGGAATCTGAATTATGCCCATTATTGTTACAGCTTTACCATGAGAAATTTACTATAACAAAAGAATTGTCCCTATAAAACTTTCACTAACTTTGCCATCAGGAATGATGTTTTGTTTGATCGGCTTTTGAGTTTTCTTTAACTGAAACTTCATGATGTAGTTTCAAAACGTAGGTAGATGAATACAACCTTTCCAGTTTTGAGTATGTCTTTATGTTATCTGGAATATTTTGGGGTGATAGCGGGTGGTCAAAAAATTCCAAAATCATAATAACCAACGTGTTTGGAATAAAAAGGGGTGGGGGAAACGCAAAAGTAGAATTTTTACCTTATACTTGCACAAATTTTGGGATTAAAATCATATTCTGGGCATTATTTAACAAATGTAGCTTTAGGCCGGCTAATATGAGGAAATATGAGTAAAAATGGGCTGTTAATTTCTTATATCGTTTTCAAAACTTGACAACTGAAAGTAGTAATAAATGTAAGGAAAGGGGACAACTACAAAATGGAGGTTTTGATAAACTCAATTTCATAACAGACGAGGATTCAAGATATATGGCCGTGTATAGAGTAGGCCATGGTTCACCAAGGTTATGTGCAAATCGTTATTTACAGTCTATTAGGATACATTTTCATTACAATGATTAAGTTTGCACACGACTTTAGTGAACTGACGATAACAGCTTTGTATTAAGTTACCTTTGTAAAAATAAAATTTCAAATCAGGCTTATTTGAAAAAAAGAAAACTAGAGTAATACACAGATAGGGTAGAAGAAGAAAGGCAAAAAATATTCTAAAGGGTTATCAAATGATGACGCCTGACCAAAGTCATGATTCCAGAAATGTAGAAATCCGGTCTGAGATGTCTTTTTTCTCATCCTGGGTTGTCAGAACGTCTTCTAGACGGGTTGGTTTGGCTTAATTTTTTGTCTGATTGCATCAGCAAGATTGAATATATAATGTCAAAAAATGATGTTTTGTTTAAAATAATGATGAAACCATTTTAAAGTGAATTAATCAGAGTCTTGTTGATGTATTTTCAAACCGAAAAAAGCTAAGACAAACCTTTGACACTACTCCAAGCTAAAATAGCACAAACGAAACAAAACATACATCTTCTTATGTATCAACACAACTAGTGATATTTCGGCGTATGAACCCAACCAAGTTTAAGAAAGTTCCTACGACTACTAAGAGGTTTAACATGAAATATATGTCAAGATATTGACGAATTTGAGGCTTATCAGTTTGTATTTCATATATGTGGTTTGCTTCGAGATATCTGTTTCGTAATACCGTTGCACGATACACTTCAATCTCGTTTATGTTGGTCGGTAATAGTTTTTCACAAGACATCAAGCCATACATAACGAAGCACATAGATTCTGTTATTAAGAGAAATCACGTCCAGAAAAAGAAAAAAAGAATTCGTAACTGATATTATTTTGCTAACGGAACACAAATTGAGATTTGAAACTAGGTGATCTTACTAACTAACCATTATTTTTACAAATTGAAATTTGTCTGGAGCTTTTTGGTCATGTTGGTCTGGAGATAAGGTTTCACAAGACATCAAGTCGTACATAGAGAATCATATAGAAATCACGTGCTGTAATGAGAAAAATCTAGATTTGTATAATTTGATAACTATTTTTTTTTTTGGTGTTTCTCGAGATGCCAACTGACTTCCCTACTCTTCTCGTTACTCTTCATGTTACTCCTTTATACTGAATCTTTATCCCAATGCCTATTTCGTTTTTTTATTTCGTTATAAACGATGGATCTTTAAGTAATGAAAGAAACCTAGAACAGCTTGTCTGACTGTAACAATCCAACCCTCGTCCAATTATTTATACAAACAATAAGGTAATTTGCTCTTAGTTTATTTCTCGAAATATATTTATCTTACCTTCTGTCTTATCTTATCTTATCCAACTTCTCTCACATGACATAGATTGACCCGACGAACTTACAGCCTAACGAATAATTCAATACAATTGATGTTATTTAGCCTTCAATACTTCAGAGTAGTTGAAACTGCTGTTAAATTGAAGTATTGTAATTTTTGGCGCGATTGGGTATTTAACTCAGATCGGACGGTATCTAGTATCGCTCGTCCATTCATCCTTAAAGTATATTAAAAGTGTGTTATAGTAGGTAAAATTACATGCAGCAATGGAAAGAAGGCTAGTTTTGTAACAGGTTACCCAGTGAATCTTTTAGTTTAGAACGAGCGAATTAATGTAATGCGAAAGGAGTTTACTGGATAAAAAAGATCCCTGTTATACATCCTATCTCAGTCATCCGGAAGACCCTTTTTTGGTCCGGATCAAATGATCTTTTCGTCCAGATTTTGATTCGAAACCTCTTTTCAAGAAGGATCATAGTTTTTTTAGCCGGATAAACTCTAGGATAGATTTTTCCGGAAGACTGAGGTAGGATTTTGTTATTATGAGGAAAAATGAGTTGTACGATTTGATGACTGATTCATTTTGTTAACGGTAAACAAATTGGACTTATAATTCAGGTGAATTATACATATCAACTGACCATGTTTTTGAGGTTCGAAATTTTTCTTGAGCTTTTTGGTCAAAATATGGCGGCAATGGATATCAATAAATCTCATTCTAATTCCGTACGAAAGTATCTAACTAAATGTAAATATCAAATTGTTCTATGAGCCCTTAAAGATAAAGCTTAAAACATCTCATATTTCAGTTCAAGTAATATAGGGGCACTTTTTTATTATGGTACCCATTGACTCCATTTTAGCTATGTTGGATTTTTTTGAAATGAACAAAATAAATGTCTTCTCAAATATGCTATTTTTGAATCTTTTTTTGAATTATCTTCGGGTGTTTTCATTCTTATAGGTATTGAAATGCCCATTCTTTCCTTACTACCAACCTTACTTTTATCTAGCTTACCTTACACCGCAAGCCATGTGAATTGTTTTAAGGAATCTGAATTATGCCCATTATTGTTACAGCTTTACCATGAGAAATTTACTATAACAAAAGAATTGTCCCTATAAAACTTTCACTAACTTTGCCATCAGGAATGATGTTTTGTTTGATCGGCTTTTGAGTTTTCTTTAACTGAAACTTCATGATGTAGTTTCAAAACGTAGGTAGATGAATACAACCTTTCCAGTTTTGAGTATGTCTTTATGTTATCTGGAATATTTTGGGGTGATAGCGGGTGGTCAAAAAATTCCAAAATCATAATAACCAACGTGTTTGGAATAAAAAGGGGTGGGGGAAACGCAAAAGTAGAATTTTTACCTTATACTTGCACAAATTTTGGGATTAAAATCATATTCTGGGCATTATTTAACAAATGTAGCTTTAGGCCGGCTAATATGAGGAAATATGAGTAAAAATGGGCTGTTAATTTCTTATATCGTTTTCAAAACTTGACAACTGAAAGTAGTAATAAATGTAAGGAAAGGGGACAACTACTAGAAACATGACAGTAAGTACTTACGGAATAGTATCTACGTAGTAAAACCAGTTTCCCATGTCAGCGTTTTGAAACAAAATCTTTTGCTGACTTTTTATGAAAGAAGAAATCTGAGAGAATTACATAATCCATCTGCATCACAACTGTTTTTGAACAAAAAACTGATTAAAACTGTTGTGAAAAGGGACAATTTTTCAGAAATAAATAAATCAATGTATTTAAATTATTTATTTTAGGTAGAAAATAGGTTCTGTCTATTCTATGGATAGAATAGTAAGAAAAATGAAACCAATTGTCCTATAATTTTTCAACTTAAAAATCTTACAATAAATGTTATTTATTATGACATGATACTTACTATTTTGATATGAGACGAGTAATTTCAATCTATTGTTTCTAAATACTAACACCAGTGAAGTAAACATAAAAAAGAATTTTCGGAAGTCAATTTTTAACAATTGTGTTTTTCTTTAAAAGCTACGTAAGATATAGTATCAATAATTAATAGATTGCAGTCGATTAAGAAAAAACGGGAGAAATTTCCTGAAAGACAGATAAAAGCATGATGAATTTGAACCTTCGAGTAGCCTGTTTTTTTCTTTTCTTCACAATAAGATACGTTGCCTTGTGTGATAGATAGAATCCTGCACATTAAATATAAATCTTGTTTTATCCTTTGGCCTATCTTTCAAATGAATTTTTCCTGAAATCGTTTACAAACAATTTTTGAAAAAAAAGATATTTTCTTGGGATTAATGAAAATATATAATCTTAGTGGTAAATACTTCTAAGAATTACGCTAGAAAGAAAATATAAAGGAGTAGGGCACATCAAAGGAAAGCCTGCTGTACAAACGATTTACTTATTGAAAAATAAAGATATCAATCTTATCTGCAATTAATAATTCAAAATCGTTTACCTTTTCTTGTCAATACCTTGCTATAGTTGTACATACCAAGAAATATCCATTTTATACTGAGTGTCTATATTGTTATATAACGTTTTCAGCCACTCTAACATCTAATAAATATATTTTATTATCGTCATTTCTGGGCAAAATAAAGAAAGTGAAGAAAATTACGCAATTTTGCTTCCCTCAGAAAATCTCATTTCAGATCGAATTCTATATCAAAACTTTGAGTTTAACATTTAAATGAATATGATCTATTTATGAAAAAAAAATATCCAGAGAGAAAAAGTAAAAGGATCCAGCTAAAACGGATTGAGATCCATTAGCACAGGAACAGAATCGAATTTTAAAGGAATATGCTCCTCTTAGTTAACCATAATAAGATCATATGATAGAAAATAGGATCTGATCCAAATAATCGGAATAAGATCTAGCCATGAAGGAAATAAGGTCCAATTAGCAGGAATGAAATATACCAATGCCTCATATAACAGGAACAAGATCCTATACAGGTGTTTAGACTACAGAAGGGAGGGTGTTTTTCGAAGTCACGCTACGCCCATAGAAATTCACTCTTGAATTTAACTCAGCGTAACAAATAATCTTCAGCCCTTAATCTCATTCCCGTTACCAACAGTTTTTATTTTTTTGCAAGTCTTATATCTAAATTTACAGAATTCTCATGAGCACTATATTTGACATAGACTACAGAAGGGCGGTTTCCTTTTTTGACAAATATTTATGTAAAGGCGTTGTATCATTGTATACAATTGCTATGTTTTTATTCTAATAGTTCATACTACACATCATGCACGTTTTATCTAAGAATGTCGTAAAATCTGAACTATTTAAAAACTACAGAAGGGCGGTTGGATAAACTACAAAATGGAGGTTTTGATAAACTCAATTTCATAACAGACGAGGATTCAGGTTTCACTCCTATTGCACAAACGGTAATCACCAATTCACATCATAGCAGTTTTGTTAGAATAGTACTTCGTTAATGGGTTGATGAGTGCTTATATTAATGAACTGACTCAACTTTTAGAGTTTAACTTCAACTATAAGTCATTAAATCATAGAACATGAAAGTTTATCAATTTTATTATTCATCATTCCCTTCTTCTTCGTCATCCTCTTCTCCTTCATCTTCTTATTTTTTCTTTTCTTCTTCTTTTTCTCCTTCTTCCTCTTCTTTTTGAAAATTTTATCATTATTTTCATTTTTCTGAACAATTTGACTCGATTAATTCAATGTTGTAGGCACAATCTCAATCAGGTACTGACCACCTTTTCA
>JAUKPT010001474.1:5173-15244 GCA_032273505.1 Nanomia bijuga
TTTAGATATGATTTAGATATATCCTTGGTCTTAGTAACGAAGAAACTAAAATAATTACAACTTATGACTATTCATTAGTGGCGACGAGAGTAAACTGGTTACTGATTTCTATTAATACGTTCTACTAAGACCGAGGATCATGAATTACGAAGTATTCAATCCTCGTAATCACCAAGACGATGTCCTGAATGCATTTATCCGTTTCACGCGTAAATTTGGTTACGTTTATGATGGTGAGAATCGTTTGGTCCCTGCAGCAGCAAACTCAGCTGATCTCATAGCTACATGGAAGGATAAAGACAAGGCTCGTCTGTTTCTATCAAGAGCTGTATCGGATGAGTTCCTCGATGATTTCGAGGCGTCGATAGCTGAAGCTGATAGAGTTGACATCTCCTTTACATCACTTGTTGATAATATGAAAACTCGATACACTCCAAACACGAACAAGGTCCGCAACCATTATCTGTTTCATAGGCTCAAACAGACACCATCTGAATCGTTTGATGATTTTGTTCATAAAGTCCGAACAAATGCAACCCTTTGTGATTTCAAATGTAATAGTCCTAACTGCACTGTTCTTAATACTCTGATCCGAGATCAGATCATCAGCGGCACCAACAATGGTCATATTCGCGATGAAAGTTTGAAGAAGCAGTGGGAATTAGATGATCTTGTCAAGGAAGGGCGAATTATTGAGTCTGGTGCTCTAGCTGCATCTGAGATTAAAAAGGACAATGCCAAACTTGATCCCAATATTAATAGGACTAAGACAGGTGGTTCCCGTAAAAATCAACAGAGAGAAAGATCGAACAAATTTATGTGCTTCAAATGTGAAGAAGATTCTTGCCCTGGCTTTAACAAATGCAAGTTTCGAAACAAAACATGTCCAGTGTGTAATTTACGGGGTCATACAGCAAAATCCCGCTTCTGCAAAGGTAAACCGGACAAAAAGAAGAAGAACTTTAAAAACGAAAAGAAAGTTACTAACCGCACAGAAGCACTATCCTCAGAAGCGTCATCCACTGAGTCAGAAGAGTATAGTTCAGATGATGATAAAAAAACTGTCAATAAACTTACGAAAGTGTTACCAAAAATACTTACAATTAAATCAACTTCTCCCAATTTATCAGAGACACCGTTAAATGTGACATATTTACCAGCCTCCAATGCAGCTAGAAGAGTTGTTGGTCGTCGTCAACAACAAAAACCATGTCGGCGAAGAAAGGTGGACTTCCACACAGAAATTATTGTCGATCAATCATTAGTACGTTTTCTGGTTGATACTGGTGCTGATGTCAATGTTATGTCTCGACGTGTTGCAAAAGAAATTGGTATAACGTGGAGAAAAAGTAAAACTCAGTTACGTCCATATGGATCCAAACCTCTAAAAGTGTGTGGTGTTTATACTGGCCCACTAATATATAAGAACACTGAGGTCAAAACAGAAATCTTTATTGTCAAACAACCCCTTGAATCGTTGATATCTGGAGTAACAGCTGAAGAGCTTGGCCTCATCTCTTTCCATGCTAGTGACGAGGTAGGATATGTTAATGTATTAGAGGAAGATGACAATAGAACAAATTCAATGGACAGCTTGGACCAAACTCCGGTAAGTGACGACTTACTTATTAACTCTTACATTCAAAAATATCATGAACAATTTCAAGGCATAGGAAAATGTAACAAAATTATCACATTACATCAAACTGACAATCCTAAACCTGTTATTCAACCACAACGTCCAATACCATTTCACCTCCGTAGTAAATTTGACAATGAATGCAATCAACTGTTACAAAAAGGTATTTTTGAGGAGGTTGATGGTCCCAGTGAATGGATATCCAATCCAGTGATAGTTCCTAAGCCTGATGGTGATATTCGCATTACTATAGACTATCGTAACTTAAATAATTCATTATTGAACAGTCATCATCCTATCCCCAGGATAGATGAACTTAGAGCATCCATGAATGGATGCCAATATTTTAGTAAGCTTGATCTTCGTCAAGCATATTTCCAGTTTCCACTTAGTGAAGAATCAAAGAAACTCACCACATTTTATGCTAATGGACGGCTTCTCAGACTCTCTAGGCTACCTCAAGGTGCACTTCCTGCATCAAGTGAACTAAACAATGCTCTTCGACAAATATTTTCAGGAATACCAGAAGTGTTTGTCATTCATGATGACATCATAATTGCTACCAAGTCACAAGAGGAACACTATATAATTTTAGAGAAAGTGCTTGAACTATTAAAGGAGCATAACCTTACATTGAAGGGACCAAAATGCATTTTCCTCTCACAAAATATTCCATTCTGGGGAATGCGATTCACAAGCAAAGGTATTAAACCATGTCCAGATAAATGCAAAGCTCTCCAGGAGATGTCCCCTCCACAAAAGAAGGAAGATGTTGCATCATTCATATCACTACTTCAAAGTCACTCTAAATTCATACCTATGTTTGCTAAACTCACATGCAACATCCGTGCTCTACAGAGGAAGAATGCAACATTTCGATGGACTAGTGTACACCAAAAAGAATTCGATACTATAAAGGAATACTTCAAGGATTCCACAACTCTCTCTTTCTTCAACCCTGATCTTCCTACCTGGATTTTTGTTGATGCTTCAAAACAAGGTCTATCAGCTGTCATAGCCCAGGGTATAGATATAACAAACACTAATGTAGTAGCATTTGCTAGTCGAACCACAACCGATGTAGAAAAACGATACCCACAGATTGACTTAGAAGCAATGGCTATTGACTTTGGACTCAGGCGTTTTCGTGAGTATTGTGTTGGTGGCAAAAACATTAATGTCGTCACAGATCATAAACCACTCAAACCTATCTTCGAGAATAAGCGTTTAGGATCCATACGTATAGATCGCACAAAACTACGCCATCAAGACATTGATTACCATATTATTTGGCGGCAAGGGAAAATCAATCCCGCTGACTACCTAAGTCGTCATCCCTCAAAAGCTACACCAGTACATGAATCGGAGGCTTCCGAAGATGCCAAACTCCTGTATGTACTTCATAATGATACATTCTTTATGGAGGAGGTATCCCCCAAACGCATTGTTGAGGAGACCCAGAAAGACTCAATATTACAAGCTGTTATGAAACACGTTCATGATGGTTCCAAACCATCACCTAAAGAACTCAAATATTTTAGTAATATATTTGATGAACTTACAATATCTGACACAGGCCTACTTCTTCGTCAACATAGAGTGATCCTTCCAGAAACGCTTCGTAAGGAAACAATTAAAAAGGTTCATTGCATGGGACACTTTGGTTGCAGTGGATTCAAGAGACAAATTCGTGCCCATTTTGATTTCCCCCATTTAGATGATCTTGTTGAAACAGAAGTCAAAAACTGTGCTGATTGTCAATTATTTACTAAGAAAACAGTCAAAAACCCTCTAACACATGTTTATGTCCCTACAAAAGCTTGGGAATATGTAAGTGTAGATTTTTTTGGGCCTATGCCAGGAGGAGAACATGTTCTAGTTGTTCAAGATCTGTGCACTAAATACCCAGTTGCATCTTTGTTAAAAAATGGTACAAGTGCCAAGGCTACTATTGATGTTCTGGATGAAATATTCACAAATTTTGGTAGACCATCAAGATATCGTTCCGATAATGGTCCACCTTTCAGCTCAGCTGCATTTACCTTGTACATGGACAACATAGGTGTTAAAAATGATCGTTCGTATCCATACAGACCCCAAAGCAATCCGGTTGAAACCTGGATGAAACCTCTGGGGAAACGTCTTAAGATTGCACAACATAATAAGAAGGCAAAGGAAAAAGCCATCAGAGAACTCCTTATGGCCTATCGCACTACACCACATCCTGCTACAGGCCTTTCTCCTGGGGAAATGTTATTCCGACATGGCTATCGTGGTGTGTTCCCCACTCGTTCATCATGCTCATCGCCAGACTTCCAGCGTGCAGTCAAGAAAATGAAGGATGATAAACGAGAGCGATGTGATAACATAAATAAATCAGTTAAAAGGAAATCGCACAGCTTTTCTATTGGTCAGTGGGTTTATGTTCGTAACAGAATACGAAATAAGTTTGATCCTCTTTATTACGAAGATCCATGGGTAATTGAGTCTATAGAAAAGAATGGGGTAATTGTACATAATGCCCAACTCAGTAAAAGAAAAAGACGTCATGTCGACGATATTAAACCTTATATTAAACTTGATAATACACACTTAGTAATCAAAACACCATCATTAGAAACGCCAAAAAGTAAGGCATTCTACACATTACCACCCCAGATTGTTGAAAATAACTTGCATACAACTGCATCTTTACCTTTAGATACTGATGTTTCTGCAGATAACAGAAGGGATGGAGAAGAACTGACTGAGCACACTTTACCAACACCACAGGGTTCGTCAGCTGCAGAATGCATAATGGAAAGAAAACGCCAGTTGCCCCCAGTAGGACATTCTGTTGCGGAACGTGTCAAAAGAAGACACAAGAGGAAAGAAGACACTTAATACAAAAACTTTGTTGTTGTAGATATTTGTTGAAAGTGTTGTTATAACTGAACTTTGTATATATTTTGTATATAGATCATGACGAAACTATGTTTTTATTTTAGATATGATTTAGATATATCCTTGGTCTTAGTAACGAAGAAACTAAAATAATTACAACTTATGACTATTCATTAATTACTTACTGTAATGCCTTTAAGATAGATTGTTAAATGCAAAGGTATGATCTGATGCACATTGGCATGGTCTATAGTACAGTACGCCATGGGTCTTAGCCATGAATAATTAATGAGATTTACTAAATTCAACTTTTCTCAAAAACTAACTGCTCCCAGGGAATGCTCTTTTGCATTAAATTATAAGAATAATGAATAAGTTTTGACCATAAAAATGGACATTTAAAAGACCCCCAGACCCACCTCGTCATTTCTCGTCAAATCTCGTCATTTAAGAAGTATACACTTCCTTTAAATGGATAACCTTTATGTACAAATCTCATGTATGCTTAAACAACAACGGGCCATGTGCTGGTAGTGATTTCAGTAAATTGGGAAAAGGAATGTAAGTCAAGAAAAAAAAACTAAAAAATCTAATATCAGCAACGTTTTCTGCATAATTATCAAAAATACAGAAGACAATAATACAAAAAGAAGCAAAAATATGAAATTATTAAAGTAATGAAAATATGGGACTATTTGCTAAGGATGGCAAGCTTAGTATTGATTGGTTGAACAAGAACAAGGCTATTTTTTAATAGGAGAACTGCCCACCCTTAAAATGGGGCATTAATTTCCCCAAAAATTAAGATAGTCAGATTAGGCTAAAATTTGGTTTTAGGACCAATTCGAGGGTGGAGAATCCAAAAATGAGGGTTCCAAAATCTGAAAACAATAGTTAAATGGGCTAATTGACCCCTAAAATCCCAAAAAACTACATTCACTGATCAGACTGAAATGTCAAACATAGTCGGATCAGGCTGAAAATAAGCATAGAGACTTGAGGGTGGAGAATCCAAATGTCGTACTTGCTTTAAGGGTAGTGATGCTCATCTTATTAATTATTCATAGTGGGACATACCCTTCAATCACTGGGACCAAGTAATGGGACCAAGTACCTATATCTCAGAAACAGCTTGGAGTAAAGACCTACAATTTTCTTTCTTGAAACAAAGAAATTAGCAAAATCTGAAATGGTGGGTGACATGACCTTTTTGATATGACATGGAATGACCTAATGGCTTTGAAGGTATTGATGCTCATCTTATTAATTATTCATAGAAGGGACATACCCTTCAATCACTCTAAAAATCTGGGGAAAAATTCCAATAAGTACTAAGTGTGACCCAGTTTGGGTCACAAGGGTCACATGGTTTTAAAGAAGATTGTTAAATCTATACAAAATCATGCATTTTCTTCCAAAAATAAGCAAAATCGAATCAAATCTTCCACATTTTCTAACACTATTCCACTTTGTGACCCACTGTGACCTGAGTTTTTAAGTCTACAAACTTCCACTTTCTTACAATATTTGTCTTATTCAACTATCTTCTTTTGGGAAATTCTCTAATATCACAAGACTAGAAAAATACTTGATATTTAAAGTAATGCTTCTTAGCTCTCGAATATATTACCACATAAAACACTATACAATAACTTAGAATATATATGTTTACAATTTACACTTTACAATCTACGATTTTGGACATGTACCCAATTGTTCGCAGAAACTCTTATATTCTTTGTGTGTAATCAAATGTTTCTGGAATAATTTACCAAGTAAAGCTACAATCTGTGATAGAACCGTGGTGTTTCCAGCTGTTAATTCTCCAAAAAGTAGAGGTAACTTTTCCAGCATTTCAGCGACAAGAGCTTGGTAAATACTGAGTCACACCAGCTCCTGTCTTGGCAGTAGGAGTCTTAGCATCTCAATCAATTTGATTGATGTAAAGGGTTTTTCTAGAAGTTTCTCCTCTTATTCATGACCAATTAATTCGCTGCAATATATGCGGGAGATGGCCATAACATATTTAATGTGTCATAATTGTTGTTAATCAATTACCATAACAACGATGACGTAGATAATTATTTTAGTTTGAGCTAATTGAAAAAATCTGTTGTCAATGGGACATATTCAAACTACCCAATCAGCTAAGGACACATTACTAGTTACCAGAGCCTACGCCGTTGTTCTACTAGAAAAGTTTGATTTTCTACAGAAGCATTCTTTTTTCATTGAGATTTTATAGAGTTAAGAGGTTCGTGAAATTTTAATAATAAATAGTCGAAGTTTTCAAGATGTTGGATGAGTTCTGTAGAAATTGTAGAAATGTATACTATATACTAGAGAACTGTGTATGGAAGTAGGTGATTTATAAATTTAGATGTGAGAGGGAATGATGGGTGTCTTTGAAGCTTTCAAGATGGTGGATAAGTACATAACATCTACATTTATGTATATAATTATGGTATTTATGGATAAAGTAAAGGTATTACCAACACAGTATGGCTAACATACTAACAAAAATTAGGCTAACATGCTAACATATTATTATAATCGGGCTAACATGCTAACATATTATTATAATCGGGCTAACATACTAACATGCTAACATAGATTAAGCTAACAACCTAACAAGCTAACATAAATTAGGCTAACATGCTAACATAGATTAAGCTAAAAAGCTAACATGCTAACATTAATTAGGCTAACATGATAACATACTAACATAATAGGCCAACATGCTAACATGCAAACATAGATTAGGCTAACATGCTAACATAATAGAGCTAATATGCTAACATTATAAAGCTAACATGCTAACATGCTAATATAAATTAGGCCAACATGCTGACATAGATTAAGCTAACAAGCTTACATGCTTACATAATAAGGCTAACATGCTAACATACGAACATTATAGTTCCTAGAAGGGGGTCGAACCCCCTTCTTTCTAGGAGAACCTAAACATAAATTAGGCTAACATGCTAACATGCTAAAATAGATTAAGCTAGCAAGCTAACATGTTAACATTAATTAGGCTAACATGCTAACATGCTAACATAATAGGCCAACATGCTAACATGCTAACATAGATTAGGCTAACATGCTAACATAATAGAGCTAATACGCTAACATTATAAAGCTAACATGCTAACATAAATTAGGCCAACATACTGACATAGATTAAGCTAACAAGCTAATAAGGCTAACATGCTAACATACTAACATAGTTTCTAGAGGTGGTCAAACTCCCCTTCTTTCTTGGAGAACCCCCCCCTAAGTGCCAACCCCCCTTTTCAAATTTTCTGAAATTTTTGACTCCCCATTTCTAGACGACAAAAAAGTTTAAGTGATAAACCCCTTCTTTTGAAGTCGAGTAGTTAATGGACCACAAGAAGCTCCATCACAAGTTATCTTGCGGATCCCTGTGATTCCTTCGCAAAAAGAGACGCTTAAGGTAAAGGATTGTTTCTTAGAAGAGGTTGTGGAGTAGATGATGAAGCAAGCAGCGATGAGAATGATAAAGAGGTTATACTCAGGAAACTAGAGAGTGCAAAATATAAATATAAATATAAATATAAATATTTCACCTCTTCCAGATATAGGATTTGAGAGGCCTGAAAGAAAAGTAAAGAAAATATTGACAGAGTTGGTAAAAGCTGTTAAGGGGAGAACATGCAGTGATAAAGATGATGATGATGATGATGATGATGATGATGATGATGATGATGATGATGATGAAAAAGAAGGAAAAGAGTTGAAAAACGTTTGAGATGCAGCTATGAGAGAGGTAGATAAACTGACGAAAGCTCAAAAGAGTCTTATTCAAGCAAAGATTCGTGGATCTAAGAGAAAATTAATGAAACTGATAAGGGATCTGGAAGTGGATAATATGCTTTTTTCCGAGGTAGATCGTTTAGTAAATTTCTTTTTAACGAAGAAGAAGGAGAAATCAGCCAAGAGTTACAAAGTACTTTAAATAATTTGGAAACAAATTCAAAATCAATTGAGATTGGTATGCTCTTTGAGAGGTTGAGCATATGAAACTTATATCGCGCATAGGAATTATTTACCCTGTAATCATATAAAATATTCGTTTTTAATCTCACTTGATGCATCATACAGAGTGAATTCGTCGCGATATCTATGTAAACAAACGAGAGTTACACTGTTACAAAATTGATGTTCGCACTCATCAATAAATAAGAGATGACAAAAGATTAATATGTTTGTTTTTGATGCATTGATTTTAAAGGAATAAATCATCGCATGCGTTTCTATCATATATTGTAAGTTTTAGGTACAAAAACACCACAGAAAGTATTAATAACATTGGCACAAAAGAAGTGTTATGTTTATTCACACCTTTCCATGCATCTCTATACAAGTCGCAGCGTCAGCAACAACAACACAAAACGATTTTGTGCTGAAAGGGTCGAAAAGAAGCAATTGGAGTGATGTTAATAGAAAACTTCCTTTTAATAAGTATAACAGTAGTATTTGACAAACTAAAATCCTGCTGGTCAAAAGTTGTATAAACAAAAAAATATGACCTCAGATTGAATATTTGCAACTGAAAATGATTAGAATAACGTAAATCATATATCTCGAGCTTAGCATTTGCTATATAACATACTATTCCATTGTTGGTTTACCATTTATAGAATGATTCAATCAAACTCGCTTAGTGATAGATTGGTTTTGCGGTGTGTATTTCCAAGAAAGTTTTTTGAAAGGAAATTTGACAAGTAGAAACCACCTCTGTCAATTAATAATTGATTTCTTTGTTCAAAATGCCTTTTTCTTCCCAGATCTTATCAGAACTCACACCTTCGAAATGAATAAAATTGTCGTTTTTGCAGGTATATCAAAGAAATTCTTTAATAAAAACTGTTACTAGATAGAGAGATTTTTTCTTTTGATAATTTGACAAGTCAAAATACCTCAAATCAAACAATTGAAAGTATCATTACCAACGCGTAGTAGTGGTATGTCATCATTTATCACACTTCCGTTCATGTAAGTTAAGCATCGTTGTCGAGAGATACTTACTGTGTCATTTACAAATGATACAATAAAATGCACTCTATTCAGGCTCTTAGCGAGGGCACAATAACTATCGTTAAGCAATGCCGACGGGTTGAACTATGTCATGTGAGGGAAATTGGGTAGTCAGTTCGTGGCTAACAAAACACTAGGTGGGATTTAAGCCATTGCCTCGATAAGCACGTAAAGAACTAGTGCATGGCTGTTCAAACAATTAACCATTAACCATTAATCATTAACCATTAACCATTAACCATTAACCATTAGATATCCAATAGATTGAATTTTCCAAAAGCAATTGTTAAAATTAATTTAAAGAAATATTTAAGTAACTAGATGCGTGCCCGTCGCAAACATGTTCAGGATAAGTACTTTTTGAGAAAAAGTGGAACACACATGCACGCACGCACACACGCAGAAACTGAGTAATACTATATAGATGGTAGTTGCTTAAAAAATCATTATGTTAAATTTTCCTATTCTCTCCATATTAAAAATATACA
>JAUKPT010001475.1:0-15242 GCA_032273505.1 Nanomia bijuga
TTTATAAGATGCCAAAAACATTGGTAGAATTCGGCAGGCAGACCATTAATACCAGGACTCTTTTCTTTGTTCAAAGACTTCACAGCTACTTCAAATTCCTCAGCTGTAATTGGGGCATCGAGAGATTCCCTTTGCTTTTCACTAAGTGTTGTTTTAATGTTCTTCAGTAGAGCTTTTTGTGACTGAGGGTTAGTCTTTGAAGCAGAGTAAAGTGAAGAGTAAAACTTATTTGCAATATCAAGAAGTTCTGTTGACTTGTTCACTGAAACACCTTTGTCATTCTTCAGCGAAGCAATTCTTGTCCCTTTCACAAAACGTTTTTCTAATCTGGAGTAAAAGGAAATGTCAGGATCACCTTTTTCAAAATTTGGAATGTTTCTTGTGCGAATGATGTGACCTTCGATTTCCTGGCGCTCAAAATATTTTAATTGTTGTTGAATGTAAGAAAGTCTTTCCATCAAATGTGATGGAAGGTGTTTAAATGGAAGAGACTCAAGGTATTCTAGCTCCCTTGTCAACGACTTTTTAACCTTCACTATCAAAAATAGTTACGTTAACGTTTATATTTCGATTTAAAGCATAGACATTTTGAAACGGTTTGCTGCGAAGAAAAGATGAAGAATTGAAAAACACAAAATAAGCGTTGCTTTCATTAGAAACGCCATTATATCTGTTTCATATGTTCAAAATTCAACACGCATTTTGACCTTCCTTACCTGTATGGGACCATAGTAATTACATCATATGGTCATGAAACGCCATTGAATTATCATCGTCTTATCTTGAAATGAACATTTGTACATGGTTTATATCACGTGAATCTATCTATTATATACCTCGATTATATTTTATTATGACGATATTCCCATTTTTCTAAGAAAAACATGCGACTGAGATGAGAGGAAATTCACTCATAACCAGACACTCCTAGAAATTTACAACTAAATAAAATAAATAATACAAGACACACGAACAGTTACCGTAAAATAGTTATGAAATCTTTTAAATTAATAAATAAACAAATAGATAAAATAAAAAGCCAAGAAGACGAAAAATTTGATGACCTAAGCACTTAGTCTACCTTATTCGTACTAATTTTCGCGCGTACTAATTATCGCGCATTCACGCAAAAAAATCAATTCGCGCGCGAAATTTAGTACAAAATTTTCGTTGGAAATAGGTGTGCGCGTATATAATCCCAATGGAGACATTTTTCACCTTTATCTTGTTCTCTTCTTGTTCAGTTGTAATAAATATTTTGACCGTTGCGCGAAAATTAATACACGCGAAATAAATCGATGTCAAATGCGCAAAATTAAATCCGCGCGAAAATTAGTACGAATAAGGTAGTTCGACAGATTTTTACCTAAGATTTTGTGCGGCTCGGAAAGTTGTAAGATTCTCGAGCTCTGTTCTTATCTATACAAATTTTACAAATTTTAGATAAACAAAATTAGCAGGTGTAATCAACTATATATTACCAATATTTACATATCAGGAAGCAAACACAAAAACAATGGAGAACAATAAAAAAAACAATGAAGAACAATAAAAAATAATGAAGAACAATAAAAAAAACAATGAAGAACAATAAAGAATAATGAAGAACAATAAAGAATAATGAAGAACCTTAGCAATAGGATTGGGATAGAAAACGCGGAAAGAAAACAAAAAAAAATGTCGCACTAAGAAAAGCAACAAAAAGATAACGAATAACAAAGTAACAATAAGAAACTGTTATCACTTTCCAAAGATTCCTGAACCAATTGATAAAGAGGAAAAAGACGAAGGAGGGAAAATGAACAATTGATGCTGAAAACAGACTAGATGTGTACCGTCCCCTACTATTAACCCCCCGGGAATTGGGTGGATTTGCTGTTTGATTGGCTGAAACTTATAGATTTAGAGTACTCTTCTTAACATTAGCCTAGTCGACCCTTGACTTTTCAAAACTTTTTGGAGAATTCATGAATTGTCATCTGAATTTTTTAACTTTTAATCTCATTAAAGACAATAAAAAAATACAAGCAATAAGAAAAATCGAAGGGTAACCAGAAATCTCGTACATTTTCACAGGAAATTCTTTTGTTTTTAACAAAGATTTAAAGAAATATTTTTGTTTAACCAGAAATTCGCCCCTCGAGAAAAATAAGAAATAAAAGAAAAAAACAAAGAAGCAAAAAGCCATCTTACCATAGTCATATTCTAGAGTAAACATGAAATTTAAGGATAAACATAATCGGAAAAAGAAAAAAAAGTACATATTCATAAGTACAATGCACAGTATGTATTGTTCTGTATACAAAAGATGGTTAGGTTGTGTGACCACATTATATTCTTAGGACAACAAAAAGACACAATCACACATATAATTCCTACTAAATAAAGAAAAAGAAGAGGTCACACTATGAAATTGAAAAAATCATACAACTTCCTTGACAACGCATAACAACAATTGAAAATTGTTTTATAGAAGAAAATTGATAGATAGATGGAACATCTATATAAGTACTGGGCTTTTTAAGGGTTTTGTTGTTGACAATATTTCGGGTATTTGAAAGACAATAAGTTGAAATATTTGTTTATATTACACCACAAGCAATGTAAAAGTGGTTACCGTATATTTCATGGAAAGGTGGACCAGGGTCGAATTGAGGGGAGATGGGGAATATGTCACCTCCATGCTCGATATTCGCTTTCTCCCTTGTCTCTATCGGCACAGGAAAATATTTTGTCCAAAAGAGCTCCCCCGGTGGTGGGGAAAAAATTCAACAAAATCATAGAAACAGGGAAGAAATTGGAAAATGGTTTTGGCCAAAATATATACCCTTGTCTATCGGAAATGAAAGGCTTTTTCTCCATGGAAGTGTGTGGGGGGAGAGGGTTGCCCCCACATACGTCTACGCGTTGTTGTTTTTATAAGAACACCTACGGGTTGACCCATGCCATGTGAGGGAAATTGGGTAGTCAGTTGGTAGCTGACGAAACACTAGGTGGGACTTAAGCCATGCCTCGATAAGCACGTAAAGAGCTTATGCATGGCTGTTCCATCATAAGTGCAAACCATTAATCATTAACAAACCATTAACCATTAATCATTAACCTAAATCTTTTCACCGTTTTTTTCAGCCCAATCTCAGCGCCATCTAATAAAAAGAATTGTAGTTATGGAAACGTGGAAACCATTATATGGATGGAAATAAAGACAATAACACAACATCCTTCTTATGTCTGCGAAGCAACCACTCCAGAACTTTCCATTCGCTACCATATAACAAGTAAGCAAATACTTCTCAATCCACTTATGGCAAACAGATTATCATCAAATTCATGAAAAAAACACTATTCAATTTCCAGATGTGTCATCTAAAAAAACGAGATCATGATACGAAACTAGTGTTTTTCTAAACGCGATAATACATCTGTCAGCAGACTCGAAAGAAGTGTTATCAAGTTATCAAGTGTCTCGCTCACACTTCATCATTGTTGACCGATGTCGTCATAGAAACGAGAACTATTTGCGGAAATTATCGAAAGAGCGTGGGTTAGCCTTTAATGTCGTGCACAAAAAAATCTTAATGCCGAGTACAAGCCTTTATAATAACATAAATTTCAGCTGAGGCTAGATATTCTTATTTTTTTTATCGTTTTTCAGCCTCAGATGTTCTTATAGCCGTTTTTAGAAAAACTTTAACGGAAAAGACACTAGAAAGCCAATTTCAAAGACTGTCCAGAAGATCTTCAGAAATCAGTATAAATTAGCTAACCACACTCTACCTTTTTTTCTTGACTTACACTCAGTCTGAAATTTCGTATCAACGAGGTTCTTAAAAAAAAAAAACGTGTATGGTACCATCAGCGCTTATACTTCAGCGAATCAGAGAGCAGCATTGGCAGCATATTATCTGTGCTGACAAAAATACTAGATAATTTGTTTTATTATGGTTAAGCTGAGTAATTAAAACAACTTGTGGAAAAAGAAGAACAGTTGTTGAAAAATGACGAAAAAGTAACTTCAGCCCTGTCAGTGTGGCGAGATCGCGCAAAATCTTTCAGCTTGATCGTAAAACCGATCACGCAAGGCACAGAATTTCATTTTTGGATCGCGTAAAAAGTGTACGAACTGACAAAAAAAATACTCGAGGTAATAAAAATATTGCCTTTCTTCCACTGCTACCTGCTACCACAGGTAGTATACACTGGTATAACTGTAAATATGTATCGTTTCCAAGTTCATACGATTGGAAAAAAAACTGATTCGAAAAAAATTGCAACACAAACTCGATCGCGCAAGCTCTTATGTGTGATCGCGTGATCGCGAACGTGATTCTTACTAGCAGTCCTGAAAGTAGACAAAATCCCCTCACTTGATTCCTTGCTTCTATGCTTACATCAACTTCAAGATTCATTCGAGACAGAATTCAGTGAAATTCCGTCGAACAAACAAACAAACCCTCTTGTGATGACTCATACATCAGATTTTATTAAATAAAAGAATCTCGAGTTTTCCCGCCATCTGTGTAGTGAACGTTGTCACCATATGGTCAGAACTTTCATCAACACTTCCTTATTTGTCATTCGAAAGAAGAAATCATCTGGCTATATGTGATCGAACAAGATCGACAAGCTCCTAATTATGTTCGGTGCCATAATGTGTTTTTTCCAGGGATGAATCACTGTAGAAAAATCTCATACGTTTTTTTTTAGAATCTTATAGAAATCTGCTTTGACTAGATTTTCGAGTAGATATTTTGACTTGGATTTAGCTATCAATGTAACATCTATCATTGACCCCAGTCGCAAAGTTTTATTTTTCAGTCTACGAGGAGTCTTTTCAAAAGTAGATTCAGTTTGTAAGATCGAATAAACAACATAACAGTACGCACGATTCAGAAATTTCGTTTCTTAGTCTGAGATAACCATTATGGCTGCATCGCACACTTTCCTCTACCGGGCAGGAGAATACGATGACTGTGGATGTACGGAAGATCTCCGTTATGTAACACCCCAGAGACAGGGTCAAGGGATTGTTCACCAACTATAGGTAAATTTGCCATTAGATAGGTTGAAAATAACATCGTCAAGATTGGTTCACTTGAAAATGTCATTTGATTTGATGTTTTGTTAAAATCTGAAAATAATGATTCCGATTATGAGTGAACCAACCAAAATCTTTGATGATGTAATTTTCAACCAATGAGATAACAAAGTTACCTATAAATTGTCGATAACGAAGCCCTAACAAAATGCTGCAAAAAATGCGCGTTAACAAAAAATAGAATTTAGAAAAATGGCGGTTAAAAAATTATGAACATTATTTTCTTTCTTCATATCAGGGCCGTTTAGAGATTATCGGTTAATTATCGGTTAATTTGAAGTTTGATTGCTTGGAAATTATGTCATGAAAGTTCTGATTGGTTCATTTAATGTTTTGTCATCATTTGATGTTTTGTTAAAACTAATACTTATGTTTAAGATTCTCAAGTGAACCAATAATATTATTCATTGTGTAATTTTCAACCAATCAAATGATAAATTCAACTATAATTTGTAGACATTTTATAAACCAGACCGGAAGAAAGAAGAAAAGTGGTCCAGATTACCTTCCTTAGTACATCATCACATAAAATATCATTTATAATCAACATTTCCTCTGTTGACAGCATCTCCGTTAATTCCATTATTGTGACACGCACTCAACAAAACTATTTCACATAAAAAAGGCCTTAAAAAGCCTTAAAACATCACTACCAAAAGTATTAACAAATTTTCAATGTAAGAAAAGCACAAGTTTTCAAATGAAATTAGCACAAGGTTTCAATTTACAAAAAGAAAGTGAGTTTGATAATGTAGCTGTATTGGACAACCTTTTCGATTAATATTTGTCAATTCACTTGAATCCAAGACATATGTCACTATATCCTTAACGTAAGTAAGAGACTGAACTCGCATTGAAGTAAGTTCACTGAACTCTATAAACCATTGATCTGAAAATAAAACTGGTATTATGATTCAATCCTTTCTATTTCTTCTCCTTTACGACAGGAGGTCCATTCATTGTATATGTAATTCGTTTCAATGAATCAATGTAGTGTTTATAAGGGGACGGTACCCCCTTTTTTATTATACAACCTGCAATTAGTTCTTTTGAATTTCGTTTCTTATAAAGAGACAAGTTGGTAACAATAATATTAGGACAAGTTGTTTTTTTGGGTCACGATTTTTTTCGTGATCAACACAGGGGTAAAAATTAGTGTTTGATTGGTCGAAAATTACATCGTGAAAACTCAGGTTGGTTCACTTGTCTTGAGTTTGAGTTTCTTTACAGAACATCAAATGACGACGTTTTTGAACTCAGCCATTCAGATTCATGATGTAATTTTCAACCAATCATATGAGAGTTTTAGCCAAAATCTTGTAGACGATTCCTAAGTTTACAGTGTTTTCGTGATAAGTTGTGTTCGGATAAAAATAGAGAAAGAGAAAGAGAAATTGAAAAATGGTTGATTAGAACAGGATTCAATTGATATGAAAGATAAAGGAATAAAGAATTCCTAAGGGATGAGTCACGAATCAACGTGTTTATATTGATGCTTGAGTAAGGTAGGGGTCGATATGGGAAGGTATGGACATATGGGATCACCCTTTATCTTTTATGTATTATCCGTTTCATATTATTCACTTGTACTTGTGTCTACGAACTACGGCTTTTGCAGGGTTTGTTTAGGAAGGGTATTTTGAGAGAGAAAATCACAGATTTTGCAGGGTTTTTGCAGGGGTCACGTACTTAATTGAGTTTTTTTCCCCAGGGATTATGATTAAGAAATACATTAATTATGAGGTCTTCACGAATGCGTCGTAGTAATTCACGAACTAGCATTGATTCTCGTCAATGCGTTGCAACAATGCTTAAAGACAAGAAACAATTCTGAACACTCGAAACAATAGTAAAAGAAAACTTCAAAGGTACCTTAAAAGAAAATGTTTATGGACGGGTATTTCAGCGTATTTTTGGAGGGATATTATTAGTTATGCGGTGTATAGGTGACATACGGGTTTATATGGGACGTTTATATGTCGCCTCGACCAAAATACAGCATCCGAAGTCCCATATAAGACCCGTATTATGTCACCTATACACCGCATTACGAATTTATCCTCCCGATGAAATCTTGACGATACTGCAGTAATACAGAAATAAAATGGCGGTTTATTTTCACCATTTAAATCGTGAATCTTTAGGATTCGCAGCCATTATTTACTTAATAGATTACACTACATTGCAACACAGTGTCATCTTTTAAATAAACAAAGATAAATGAGTTTGAATTTTAAAAAACTAACCTAATACGGTCTCATATTAGGTTAAATTTATAAGGCGAGAAGCTTGCCAGAGGGGGGGATAAAATCTTATTTACAGGTATTTCAGGTTTTGGAGAGGTAAGTAGTCACCCTGGTTATTATAGCGTCTTATACCAACCTCAGTTTAGGGCAGCTCTTAAGGCAGTTCATGGTATGGAAAAGCTGATAAGATTTAGTCGACATTGCCTCATGTAGCCTCGTGATCTTAAGATTGAAAATCCATCGAGGTATATGTGGTATACTATCATATTATTAAACGACAAAAAGACATGTTTAATTCAATTATCTAAAAAAACGTTTTTCAATATTAAGCAATAAATTCTGAAACCTGGAAACCTATCTGTGGTTATCGCAGGAGTAATTGAGGTAGAAATATTTTAGATCTAAAGAGTTCGATTATTTGTTTCAACTTAACCAACTAAAGATGAAGTCGATTAATACAAGATAAACATTAATTAGTATGGTTAACAATTCCAATGCTTTAATTATCTATCTGGTTTGAATAAACTTAATTGATTTAATTTTTCTATAATTAGCGAAATTGTACCGCAAATATATTTGGGTTTAAATATATGTCCGTGTGCTTTTAATAGTAGAGTACAGACTAAAGTCATGTATCATATATTCACGTTCAAACTAAAATAGGTAGATGAACTCAGATATGATGTAACGAAAGCAAGGATTTACGTAAACACCTTAACAGAAAAACGAAGCGGCTTTCAAATAAAATTAAATAAATGACAAAGACACGGAGTAAAGTTGTTAGGCAAGTAAGCAAAAATATCATCATTGTTATGACGAATAAGGTGTGGTTCTTACGCCAATAATTCGCGATGCTGGAGAATAAAAAATAAAGAAAATCGAAAAGAGAAATAGATCATAGATTTGTAAGTCAATCAAGTAGAACTAATTAACATTTTGTTGATCTCAATAAAGACCAGGTCTGTCAGTAAGAAATTCGGGCTTACGTGTTTTTTTTTTCATGCGATTCAAAAAATTCCGTACCTTGCGCGATCGGTTTCACGATCGCGCTGCAAAAGTTTGCACTATCGCCACTGACAGGCCTGAAAGACCCAAATTACACGAAAAGAAAATCTTTAGCAACACAACTTAGCTGGAGAAGAAACTCGTTAAAAAAAAAACATTCATCCATGACAACAAAATCACAAAAAGAGAAATTACCTTTTCATTCATGTTGGATTCCTTCTCGTTCGCTTCTTTCACTTGTTTCTTCAGATCAGAGAGCTTGGTGTTGAACTCTTGCACCATGCTCCGCGTCTGCTTCAACTCAGAGTCCATGTTCTGAAACTCCTTCTTGATATGTTCGTTCTCCGTCGTCAGCACGATTCGCTCGCCCTGTAACATTTTCGCGCTCTCTTTTATCGTTAGATAATCGACCTCGAGTACACGGTTTTGTTCGCTTACTTCGTCGAGCTCGATGCGCAACTGCTCTGTTATCGCGTGCGCGCTCGTCACTGATTTTTTCAGTTCGATTTGTTCCTGTTCGAGAATATCTTTTGACATTGAAGTCCTACTAAGTTTAGTCTGTAACGTCTCCTTCTCGTCACTGAGTTTAGAGAGGAGGTGTTGTATTTTACTTGTATCCGACTCTAAAGTTTTTAGTTCTGTCGTTAAGTTCGTGTTACGCTCTCGCGTCGTTAACAGTTCTTTTTGTATGTCTTCTTTTTCAGTCATAAAAAAAGCGAGCCTGCGTTGCAGGTCTAAAACCTTCCCTTCGACTTCGGATACTTCGCCGGACGTGACGCTACGCCGGACAAGAGCCCCCTGTACAGAAGAACACTGCTTCATTTTATTCTTTTCCGGCGTTAGAGATTTCGGGTTCGTGGGCTGGCTCTGTGACCGCCGTACGACGTTCGCCTCGTTTTTATCGTGTATCGTCTGTTCGTATCGTTTCAATTGTTTCGTCAATTTGTCTTTTTCGTTCGTCACTTTGGTAAAGTCCTGTTCCATACGATCGTATTTCTCTTTAAACGACACAAGATTTTCGAATAGGCGATCGCGCTCGATTTTAAATACCGTCGCGATTTTATCTTCGTTCTTTTGTAAGAGTTTTAATTCGACTTTGATTTTGTCGGCATGCGAAATGTCCTGTTTTAATTTCGTATTTTCGTTTTTCAAGGAATGAATTTCACGTTCTAATTTCGCGCGATCACTTTTCAGCGTCGATATTTCGCGTTGTAAACGCTTCTCTTCTTGTTTGAATAACGTAATATCTTCTTGTAATGAGTCTTTTTGTGCCTTGAGAGCGTTATAAGCGCGTTCTGTATTTGATTTATCTGTTCGCGATACCGATATATCACGTTGAAAGCGACGTCGCTCAAGACGCAGTGTCGACATTTCTTGTTTCAGTCCATTAATTTCTTTATTAAATTTCTCTTTTTCGACGCGAACGTTTGATAGTAATCGTTCTTCTTTTGCTTTTAAACTCAATATATCTTGTTTGTAGTCGCTCGCTTGCGCTTCGAGCATATTGACCGCTTCTTCGAGCATCTTAACATCGTCGCGATATTTCAAGAGTTCGTCCTCTAGGATGGCTTTGTCTTCCTCCAAAGCTGAAAGAGAAAAAAAAACGATAATTATCAACAGCAATTCAAGCAAAAAAAAACAAAAAAAAAACGATTTTGTAAAAAATAAGCAAAATTTAGCAAATAGGAAAGAAAATAAGCAATTTCTATTGTCTCGCACCCAAAAACAGGAAAGAAATGGCGGGGAAAAAAATAAGAATTTTGGGCAAAATATTAACCATGTTAGGAGGAGAGCTGTGTTAGGATGGTGTATGGATGGTGGGGGTTGAGAGTACATGCTTATCTTTAAAAATTGGAAAATCTAGTTCCAGGCCTTAAATGAAGCATCAAAGACACAACTTTTCACACTTACCTGGATAGAACAACTTGTGAAAATACTTCACTGCGAAAATAATGATAACGCCAAACAGTGGGAAGATGGGAATCTCATAAAGAAGAAATTTATTATGGCTCAATTCTTCCATCATCATATTTAGGAAATATACAGCATACTCAGTCATAACTTTCTTCTATCCTATACTTTTATGCGAAATAATTTTTTTACTATTGAAAAAGAGTAGATATTTTGCCCGAGAGCTACCCCCGGAAACATATTTTTAATTCCATCCCCAAATCTGAGGAAAACTCTTCAATAGGTTTCTGGTGTTTTAAGTTGGAATTTCTTCCCCGCCTAGCTTTTTACTACCTTGCTGCGCTCTAAGAACGGGAAAATTAGAGACGGAATAAAAACTGGGGGTGGATAAAATTCATCTTTTTGGCCAGAATATCTACCCTTGCTATTGAAAGAGAGTATTAAGACACATTTCTTCCATCGATATTAGCTATTGATTTGGTAAACCAATCGGAATCGTGAATCTCAATCAATGCAAATATTTGATTGGTTGAAAATGACATCACCAAGAACCCGATCGGTTTGTTTAGAAATATTTCCATCATTCTTAGGATAAACAAAATATCAAATGATGACATTTAAAAATTAACCAATCAGCTTCATGATGATGTTATTTTCAACCAATCAAACGGCGAACTCATCTATAATTCGTAGACGATCCCTTACTTAAGCTTCAGTTTATAGACTCGTCCAATCACTACATTCGGCGCTCATTCAGTATTTCTTAATTTTTTTTTCTAATACTCAAAATTGTAAACAAATTTGAAAATTCTTTAAAACCAACGATTATCAGGTTCGGGCCCACATAATTCAAAAACAACAAATTTCCATACTTGGAACCCCGATAATATGCAAAATTTCAATTTTATATTATTCTTGGATGCTTAAAGTTCAACAAATCCTTTCTAATGTTTTTCAAAAAATCAAGAACTCCAAAAACAGCAACAACACTTCAATTCCCATTTATTTATGAAATATTTTCTTTTTCACATTTCCGTCTTCTTTTTGTCCGTCTGTATGTGTTGACATAACGAAAGTTCTGTCATCACATCGCGTCACAATTATCGATTTCAAAAACGAAAGAAAACGAAAAGTTTCCATGTGTTTTCAACAACTTGAAAAATTTGTAACATGTCCTCTGATTGGCTACAACTACGCGGTACAACTGTTACAACATGTACATATAATTATTTGTAAAACACGAGCTCTTAAATACTTCACGTTGTCTTTTATATTTTTATACTCCTATTTTTTTGTATATATAAATTATTAAAATAATGATTTATCTGACATTCGCTGTGAGTTCGATCTGTGTGTCAAGTAAACTTAGTGAATATACTCTCACACTAATAATACTTATATAAAAAGAATATATGGTTTTAATAAGGTAAGTATAACATCTCTCAATCTCCTTTAATAGCAATTCAAATTTGATTTTATTGTCACTTATACATCTAACCAGAATCTCCTAGAAATTGTCAATAAAAGCAAATAATTTTTACTTTAAATTAAAAAAAAATGTCGGCTTCATACTAATCATAAAAATAATAAAATTAGCAAATTTGTTCTCAAAAAATCAGAAATCTTTTAGGTTTCTAAATTTAGACATTTTTTTTGATGAAATTAATTTTCTCACACCAAGGCTCTTTTATATCCTTTTGGTATAAGAAGCGATGTGCCCTCCAGGCTACCCCAATCATTTACCGATTTCAATCCTGCGTATTTGACAAAAAGGATAGAAGGAAAAATGCAAAGAATTTAATCCGAGTAATTGAGTTATGAGAGATATTCAGAAGATAACGTCTTAAGCCAATATATCCCACTATGATCCTTCGAAACGAACAAACTTAAAAAAATAAATTTGTAAAAAAAACTATCCATACTTGCTTCTTTTTATGTAAAATGGCGATTTGTTTTTATAGGGAAAAAAACTAACATAGCTATAGAAGATAATTAATTCCAGAACCTTATGTACCTTTTAAGCCTGACAATGGAAGACAACTAGGTACTAACTTGCTATCTTAAATTCGTTCACTTAAAGACCAGTCTTATTTAGTGACAAAACAGGCAGGGGGAGTCTGGGGAGGGCCACGAGAAATACAGGACTTCAAGTGTAAAATACAAAAAACAAGAACAGTTACACAAAGTACCCCAATACACAAAGAATTGAAAATGAATCATCCTTTTTATCCGTTACAACGGTAAATATTTTGGCCAACAGCGCTCCGCCCCCCCATTGAGCAAAATTTGGAAATAGGGAAGAAATAAGCGATTTCTATCATTTCGCGCCCTAAAACAATTAAGCAAAAACAGCAAAATGGTGGGGGGAAGAGATGAGAAGTTTTGGCCAAAATATCTACCGGTGCCGCTATACTTTCAATGGCCCCAGAAGAAAGATCGCCCAAAGGACTCGAAGAACTTTTTCCGCCATCGGTCATATGATGTTTCAATACTACTTCATGCAAGTTCAAATCCTCTTACATTTACGTTACAACATGTCCATATTCCGTTAAACAAATTATTGTGCTTTTCAATAAAAAATGAAAATGCAGAAAAACAAAAGGAAAATGGAAAAAAGGTAAATTATTCATGTGGAGACGTAAAGAAACTTGCGTCACAATCTAAACTTCCATCTTTAAAAGAAAGGCCTTTTCAAAAAAGGTAACATCCCAAAACTTGCATATGGTTCCATGCCTCACTAAATTATACATCTTGTTGATTTAAGTGGGCCCTGATAAAGATATAAGAACAAAATGCCCCTTTTTGTAAGCCCATTTCGTTCACCACCTCCCAACCCATGAATAACTAAACATTTAGATGCATTCATGAGAGGGATTTGAGAAGGGGCCCTCTCGAATCACCTGCAGTTCAGGCGGGACAGGGGTGGACGAAAAATTAGTTGAACCATCCCCAGAATTCTACAGAACGTTAAAAAGATAACTTTAGCTTGAAAAAGCAAGATAACTGAAATGGTGTTACAGCTTCTCGTTCAAACACGAAGGAGTTTCATAATTTCAAAAATGTCATCTTATTCAAAGTCACGATGACACGATAATCTGAGAAGGGCAATTTCATATGTCCAGCAAGTCAGGTGGAGCATGGACAAAAAGAATCTTTGATAGCCGTCCCCAGAGTTTAATAAAATCTTTTACAAATAGAGAAAACTGAAGTGATGAGAAGGCAAGAAAGGGAGTTTAACATCGGAATTTCACCGAAAAAGAAGGCTAATTTTGCCTTTCTTTATGATAATTAAAAGAAAAAATAGTATACCTTGTTTCAATTTGGGCCCACCCGCATCAACTAACAAAGATATATACAACAAAGACCACAACAGAAAATGCGATACAATTAAATAACTATGAAAGGGAGAATCCCGAGAAAAATATTTTTCAGGAATCTGCTGCGACAGCACTTGTTCGTTGTCTTATTATCATAAATAGCTTTGTTGGAAATGCTGGTATACTCAACTTAAACCCATGCACACAAATAGACAAAAAGACATGAATGTTCGTGCACTCACCTGTCAGCTCTGTTTCCAACAAGCCATTCTCCTCGCGACAACACGACCACTCTGTTTCGAGGATGATGTTCCGGTCGTGGACGTCCACCAGTTCCTCTTCGATTCTCCGCTTTTCGTCGTTCTCCCGCGTCCTCTCCTTCTCGAGGATCGTGATTTCTTCTTTCAACGTCGACACGAGACTCTCCAACGCGACCTTCTCGTTTTTCAGATCGACAATGGAGCGCTCTTTACGAGCGTTATTATTGTCACTGTTTTTAAGACTCGCTTCTAATTGTATTTTTCGTTTTTCGATTTCTTCGAGGCGATTTTCAAGAGTGTCTTTTTCCTTTTTATATTTATCAATTTGTTCTTCAAGTATGGCATTCTTACTTTCAACAGCACGTAATTTCATCTCTAAACTGTCTCTCAACTCGCGGACAGATTTCAATTCCATCTCAGCGTCTTTCAATTTATCGTTCGACAACATTTGGTCTTCGCGAAGCGAATAGAGTTCGATTTGGACTTTGTCGCGCGCGCTGCGCTCGATTTCGAGTTCTTCGAGGATGCGTTTGATCTCCGGTTCGCAATTATCGAGCTTGTTTGTAGCGGCGGTTGCCGAAGAGATGTTGTTGGAGAATCCGTCGACGAGTTTGTTGGATTGTGATTTCAAGAGCACCATGCAGGAGAGCAGGGCTTTGTCCATGAGGAGGTAGTAGAGCGAGTTCTCGAGACTTTGGATGTCGTCGAGAGATTCCATACTGCTCATCATATCTGAAAATTGAAATATGAAAATGAATACTTTCTCTAAGAAGTGGGCCAAGTTCAATGTTTAATAAAATAGACTAATCACGATATATTTCAGCCTATAACCGGCCATTCTTAAGATAACTTGAATAAGATTTACTCGAAATATATCGTAATTTATAAAAATTGATAGTCTATTTATAACACACGAAAATGATTATATAATAAAACTTGGTACCTTAAAATATAATTAAATTTCACTAGTAAAATAGGTTTATCCACGTGCGAAGCAAAAACAGCGGTAAAAAAAGAAAATTTATAGAAAAAACTTCAAGAAAAATGCTATAGCGAGGAAGAAGCGTAAGAAGTAAGCCCGACGAAGGAATATCCAAACTCATCCTTCCCCACCCCAATCAAATCAGTTACCGACAGTTTAAGACCTACCCTGAAACATCGGGGAAAAAATCATCGAATTTTATCATTTTTTTTTTTTTGAATATTAATAAAATGTATTATTTATAAGATTATTTAGCAACAATGAAGAGTTTAAAACTAAATTAACATTGATTAACCTGATTCTGACTTTTTTATTTTTAACTTCATCATTTTTAACTTTAATTTTATCATCTTTAACTTTATCATTTTTTCCAAACTTGGAAGGAAATATTTTCTCACATAAAACAGACATACGTTACATAAC
>JAUKPT010001476.1:0-15241 GCA_032273505.1 Nanomia bijuga
AATAAAGGAAACTAAAATGCAGACGATAAAGAACGATACAATTAAAAGAGACGGGGTACGTGCTTTTGAGTTATGTAAAAATCAAAAACAAATTTGTGACATTCCAAGTATTGTAATACAAATATTTGAATAGTAAAGCGTCAAGGTAGCAAATTGTTTCTGATGATTCGATGCAAAAAAATCTGGTCGAATGCACTGCTTCTAAATGCAGCCTCAAATTTTGCCCATTGAGATAAATTATTGCCTCAAGGAATTATTTATTTCACAAAAAATGTTTCAAATGATTCGATTCGAAGAAATATGGTCGATTACTCTATTTCTAAATGCAGCCTCGAATTTTGCTCATTTAGATAAATTATTGTGTCAAAGACTTATTTCATCGACAAAAATTATTCCTGATGATTCGATTCGAAAAAAATTGGTCAAATGCTCTACTTCTGAATGCAGCCTTAAATTTTGCTCTTTTAGATAACATAAAAGGATGTCATGCTCTATGAAAACCAGAATGATTGGATCGCAATAACACTATGGGATGGCAAATTCCAACAGATTGAAAACCACTTGTCATACCACATAACAAATGTTCGCACTAAAATGTTTAATGGTATAAAATTGATGTCAACCAAAAACACTAACTTTGAGGAAATTGAATCCATATTAATTTGAATAAAATTCAGAATACAGGATCGGAAGTAGAAATGAAAATTATCCCTCAAAAAGTGATATGTTGCCCTGAAATCTTAGGGGTCGACATGATAGTTAAATTTTATTGCAGCAACTTCATCTGATTTACTCGCAACCTTTGAGTATGCTAAATGTGGCGAAGATGTCAAAGCTAATGATTATGATACATTCTTGTGTCAGGATATTCCCAATGTTAATTTGATATCAGTCGAAGAATCGAATGAGGCTTATTTAGATGAATATAAAGTAAATGATTACTTACTATCTCCTGGAGGAGTCGAGGCTAATGGAAAAGTGAGATGCTGCAAAGTTTGTTTTAAACATTTACAACGAAACAAATTACCATCTCTAAGTATAGCTAATAATTTTCAGATTGGGAAAACACCATCTGAACTTTTGAATCTTACATTATCTGAAAAGTTACTGATATCCGTGTACCTTCCCAAAATTCATGTTATCAAACTACGATCTTTCAATGGACCTGGAACACGTCAGAGTGGCTTGAAAGGTAACACTATTACTTTTCCACAGGATATCGTAAAGATCGCAGCCAGTTTACCAGCTAGCCCCGATATATTAGCTGATCACTTGAAAGTGGTTTTTCTTTGAAAAAAGTAAACCAACAAAAGAAATGTTACGAAAGGTTCTCGCTGTTCGCCAAGAGAAAGTTTACAATGCTGTTAAATTTCTAATTGCCCATCAACCTCTTTATGCCGATGTTAAATTGTCTGATGTCAAACTTCCGGTTGACGATGTACCTGAACAAGTATTACGCACTCTACAGCAAGTGATACAATCTGTTGAGAACAACATTCCAATTACGGATCCTAATTTTCGAGCTTTGATGAATACCTTGAGTACAACCGGGGCACATATCAAAGGATCTCCTTATCAGAAAAAAGCCTATCGAAGATAAATCTTTGGATTGATGATAAGATATGGTACCCCTGTTCTTTGGATTACAATAAGTCCCGCTGCAGTTCAATCTCCTATATTTCTTCAAATCGCTGGTCATAAAGTAAACATTCCCATATCGAAAGAGCAAGAATAGTTGCAAATGACCCAGTGTTTGCTGCTCTTTATTTTAATACTGTTATCGATGCATTCACTAAATTCATCCTAGGATATCAGCAACCTTTTGGAAGAACTATTGGCTACCCCGCTTCTTAATATGATATGACGGAAGAACAAGGGAAAGAAACCCTTCATAATCATATGCTAGTATGGTTACAAGGCTTCAAATCAGCTTCAGAACTGAAAAAGAATTTGAATGATAGTACATTTAAAGATGATCTAAAAAAGTATCTTTCGACGAAGATCTCGATGTGTCAGAAGCAGGGAAGCACAAGGCGGGTACCGCGGGTACCGGCGGTACCCGGCATGGAAGCAAGCCAGCCGGCAGGAAATGCCAGTCTGATATTGAGTAGCTTTTAGGAACCTATTTCTAGCCGGCAGCAAGTAAGCGCGGTACCCGGAAGCAAAAAATATTGTGCTTTCCTGCCCAAGCGATGAGCCGATTTTGCTTTGGGTCGACAACCTTTCCTTAAAGGTTACTTGGGGAGATCCAAAGGTATTATTTGGGGATGCAATTTGGGCGTCATTACTTGGGGAAGTCCATGTTGGACATATTTTTGCTAAGAGGTGCCGAATCTGGGGAATCGTTTTGCTTGTGGTTTCGCTCGGGGTGTATTTGCTTGGGGCTGCGATTTTCAATATATTTATAAAATTTTATTTTAGATAGACAACTTGCTAGGGTCAGTGTGATTTTTGAAAAATTCATAAGTTAACTTTAATTGTAAAAATTGAATAGGCCCTACAGAATCGTTTATTCTTGTTAACGCTTTGAAATTCACACTGGTGTTTGCTATACTAAAGGAAAGATTAAATCTCAAGTTTGATGAAAATTCATATTTACCAAGAAAATGGCCTCTCTTCTTTAAGGGTAGGGTCTCTCTTCTTCAGGGCCTCTTTTCTTTTTTTTTGTTGCGTTTCAATCCTCTGACTTTCTTTTTATCGAACTGGTGATATTTGGCAATAGGAAAGACACTAATTGAGAATGATGATAATATGTGTCTCTGCACGCGGTGAAACATTCCGAAAGAGATTAACCCACCCAACCCATACAAACAATGAACGATAAAGATTATAAATGAATTAATTAGCTTGAGAAGACAACTTTTGCGAAACAATAGTATTGTATTTTAAGGTGGATTACAGACACTTTTGCAATGTTGATATTTCAACCCTACTGGCTGCAGAGCCGGTCCATCAGAGCATATGCAAGTGAAAGTAATTAAAGCCTGGTGCTGGCCAAGAGCAACACTATTATTACTCCAAGCTACTCGTGGTTTTTAGTGGCGGATCTGGCCCGATTTCTGAGTGTCTTCAAAAGTGATATTTACTCGAAGCTGTGGGGAAAAATTTAAATTTTGAAACACTAGAAAATCATGGAAGCTCAGGGGCAGTTTAACAACTTAGTCATAAAAACATGTCAAAATAATTGCTCTTATCAACGATTAGTATCTTCATGCCAGTAAGTAAGTAAGTAAGTAGTCACTTTCAAATCGAACTGCCATGTATAACATAGATAATCTGTGGTCTGTAGTTCCAACTATTGTTTCGTTAAGTACCAACTCAGTACCCAATTTCCCTCACATGGTATGGGTTAACCCAATAGACTCAAAATCGACAGTCACAGAATGAAACCTCAATTAATGTTATCGAGCCTTCCATATATCAGAGCAGTTGAAATTTACCTGGTATATTGGAATTGTTGGAACGATTGAGCACCAAACCCATCAAATGATCGGTGTCCAGTTTTTCGAGTTTGAAGCCTTAACCTCTAGGTCATTCATCTGTAGAGAGGCGCCTATCCTCCCTCATCAAAAACACACATTATAAACACATCTATGTTGCCCTCGGTGAATGAACTCCTCTATATAGATCCCATCCTTCATTTCGATGTTCAAAATAACAAAAGGATATTGGGTTTAGGACGACACGTTGACGTCAAACCTGGTGACATCAAACACGTGCCGACACTGTCGAGATGAGGTGTTTAGTGCAGGTAAATTTGAAAAAGTGGGTTTTCTATTCATGAAACATCTAGAAAACAAGGGTATGTAAATTTTATATGAAAAAAGGAATAGACAAAGGGATAAATAGATTTTTCTTATATTTGTTAAAAAAAGATATGCAACTAAAAACTTTTGACTATTAATATTCAACATTTTACTAAATTAAAACTTCACCTTTATAAAAGGGATAAATAGAAATCTTTTTCTGGGGCAATAGGGTCTGAATAAAGAGGAATATTTCGGTCTCTACACAAACAAGAGAATAGTCAAACAAGACAATAGATCAAGGTTCATTGAACAACAGACGCGAGTCTTCACTTTCTTTATGTTTTCTTTTTGACTTTTCGCTTCTTTCATTTTGCCCGCGAGCCAGGGGTCACTTACATATCACAAGAATATAAATTTCACTTTTTTTCATTTTTCATTTTATTTCTATAATTAAAATTCTATTTTTAATGCCCTTCACAAGAAAAATGGTCTTTTTTCAAACAAAAGTCATTGGACAGATTTCTAACGTGAAGTACTCGTTTCGAGGTTTCCTTTTGACTTGCCTATATTGCTGAACAGGGATAGCTTGATTTTCAGAACTGTTATTCTCCTCGATGCATTGTCGTCAGAAAGTTAAGCTGGATGAGTGGATCATAGGGGGGGGGGAGCCATTCAATAATCAAGTCACGCTGACAGAAGGGGAAGACTTTTGTATTTTTTTGTGAGAATGCGTGATGAAAAATGAGCAGAATGCACGATGGAATACTTGCCTAAGGCACGTGACTATAAAGGGGAGGGAAGATGAAATAACGTCACGTTAAATTCTCCTTCTAAAAATGCTCCCATATGTGGTCAAACCTCCTTGGGTCATCGTCTGGAGAGAGTGCAACCATTGAAACTTGACAAGATGAATCATGTCATTGTTTGATTGATTTATTGTTCAATACTCAATTTATGTTTTTACCTATTGGACCAGGGTTGTTTTTATTGTTTTTGAATTTTCCAGTGGTAATTATTGGTCAGTGGGAGGCAGTCATATCAAATAATAAAATAAAATAAAAAGGCTTAAAAATTGTCTTTCATGTGAATATTTCTTGCCTTACATTTAGAAGTTAAGAATCTACATCATTCATTTTTTATTCCTTTGGTGAAAATTACGGAACACCTCTGCGTCACAGCCCCATGCAATGAAGCGATTTTGCCCTGAGGTGGGTAACTTTTGCCTCGAACAAGCCCCGGAATGCTTGGAATGGCTGGAATTTTGCTTATGTTTGCCATCATTTTTGCTTTGGTCAGATCTGTACCGACACATGGAGAAGCATTAAAAAGTTTGCTTAAATGCCACTTGGAGGCGACCCAAAGGTAATATTTGCTTAGGGTTTGAGTTTGTGTTTGCTTGGGGATGCAAGTTGGGCGCCATTACTTAGAGAAAACCATTTTGGTCATCTTTTTGCTTGTGATGCCGATTCTGGAATACTTGGTGTTTTACTTCGGGCTGTGAAGAATGGATGTTACTGACAAAATCAGGTACAAAAGCATCTTTTATTCACTCTAAACCCTAGATTAGTCCACGTGACTTATAATAAATAATACAAAAACCGAACAAGCTTTAATTAGTTTACTGGGTTGAAAACTAGCCTAGTCCAAGCAAACTGGACAACTGGTTAGTATATTTCTGGCCCCTCTCTGGTAAATGAGATCACATGAGTGCCCCCTCTCGCCCAAGGCTCTGGCCTTTTTACAGGCGAGCTTAACTAGTTCTGTCGGGCCATCTGCAGCTTTGGGCTGTGAGTGGCACCCCTTGGTGCCCCTGGAGAAATTTATTTTTCGCTTCATACAAAAACTCTGAAAGAGAAGGAAAAATCAAAACATGAATTTTAATTTTAATTTTAGGTTTTTCATTTTAGAATTCACAAAAAAAAAAATCGAAATATTTTATTCATGTGTTTTTCCTCCGTCTTCTGTTTCTCATATATACTTTTACTAAAACATTTTTATATATCTAAATATTCAAGATAATTTGGTTCAAGTTTATTCTGTACCTGCCCCCTCCGTGCAAATAGCTGTAACAAAAACTGCGATGACTCACCGATTAAAAGTGAAAAAGAAGAAGAAAAATAAAAATAAAAAGGTATAAAAACTATATTATAGGCCGTCCCAAAAGTTAAATGTTTTTTTTTTATCAAAAGTATGAAACTGTTGATGGAAATTGTTTTGGAGTTTTCTTGTAGTAGCTGACACTCTGCGGTGATGGGAACTGAGTCAGATATATTCCAAGAAGAAGAGCAAGATTTTCTGAATTTCTTTTCTTAGGTATTTTATGTTCATTTCTTAAATGCCTTATAGGAATGGGAAAATGGTGTCCCCCTCCCTTTCCCCTCTTTTTTTTATCAAACTCCTCAGAAAACCACTTTTTATCGGTAAATCAAGTTATCATTTTTCATTACTGTCCAAATTACCAACAAAATTGACAAATTTAGAATCACAAAAGGCGATCAAACTATCGATAAATTTCACTAATTTGAAGTTCAAAACATATATCAACGACCAAACACTCTAAATCCTAAACTAGTCCAGGTGACTAGTTTTAAGTAGTCAGCTAGACTGCTTAATCATCGAAAAATTTGTTGATTTTTATTGTTCGGTACGACAGTTTCGTACGCAATCGGCAAAAATACGATTTGTTCTTTGTACGCCATTGATTGTTGTGTAAATATTGCATCACAATGCTTAATCATCAGATTGCAATACAAAGCAATACAAACGTTGTTGAGGTTTCTAGTCTCATTTCCACATGATAAAGAAAAAATGTAATAACACGCAATATTGCATCATAAAAAGAGATAATTACGACTATGCTAAGTTATTTTATAAAGCACATAGCACAAAGCACATTCTTTCAATTTGTTCGAATCATGCGACGTCTAGATGGGCACGAGTCTCCATCTCACAGGTAAGCTGTTTTTAAACTTTCAATATTTCGTCAAGGACATATGGAAATCATTAATATTTTATTCTCTTAAGCTTTTTCCTTGCAAATTCCCATGAAAGAACGTGCTCAAACTCCATTTTTAAGTTTTAAATTTGATCAATTATCTGCGTGGAGTATGAAACGACTGATTTCTACACTCCATTTTTTTTTCTGTTCACAATCCTAAGGAATCAATTGGTTCTATTCGAGACTATATAGGCAAATGGATTATCATGATAATATGAAAGTTATTGCCATAGCCAACGTTGGTCTTAAAGTAGAACAGAGTGACAAGGAGCCAGGGCATAATACATTTGGAATTTCTGAGATTGAGGAAATTATTTTAATATTTGGCCCTATTTAGGCTACATATTGATTTTCATAGCATCACATAGTAAATTAAATACAATAAAATTTGAAATTTGAAATATATTATTGTAGGACTGATCTTTCAAATAATCCATTTACAAGTGTGACATTGCTCCTATTGGAACCCCTTTGTGGCCATGCCACAAATTTTTTTAATTAAGGTTACAACATGTTGTTATAAAGATGCATTCTCTAGCCAGTGAGTAAACTCGTCACATTTTTGATAGACGTTCTGATATTTTCCATATTGAAATAATTTATCAGCTAGATTCATGATTCCTTGTCATTGTTTTGATTCAAGTTTTCAGCCGATGTAGAATGATATTGCTATTACAATTAGGCTTGTCTTGGCTGAAAGTGGGCAAGGGGAGGGGGGATATTTAACAGCCATCCCCTGCTAAAAAAATGAAAACTGTTTTGAGATGACCACAAACAATTTCCACACTCTGCATGCAGGCCTGAAAATAAGGATTTGTTTGCGATACGTCAAATTGACGCGTAAAATATCTTTTTGGCGCGTCATCTAAAATTTTGGCGTGTCAAAATTTTTATTATTATTTTTTTTTCCAATACTTTGTTAATATTATGCGAAATCAAGAAAAAAGTGACGCGTCATCATGACGCGTCAATCTTTGATTTGGCGCGTCAAAATTCAAAAGTGACACGTCATTGACGTTTGACGCGCCCTTATTTTCAGCCCTTGCATGTGACATATCACAATTGTTTAGCCAGACAAAATTACAACTTTAATTTCAAACGTGGGCACGACACGGTACATATTTTGCAGACGTCTTCAGTCTTTCAAAATCAATCATCAGGAAGAAAATTATCATCAAAAAACTAGTTTGCACTTTTAGTCATAACAACCAATTAAATAAATATATATTATTGACGATGCAAAATATTTGAAATATGACACGTGACTAAAAGTAATTAGTTGATATGAACTGTGGTGCAAGAAAATGACGTCCTGAAATGAGTTCTAGAGAAGTTGCGTCATTATGTTTTTTTCTTATTTAGTTATTTCTCATATCTGATAACGATGTTTGGTATTTTGACTAAATGATGCGGAATGATGACATATTTTCTTAAGAAAAGTAAGCTGTTGATGTTTTTTTATGAAATAGTTATTGATTTCTAAGAATTGTAAAACGTGTGAAAATTATAGATAAATATGATTGGTTGAAAATTACATTATGAAGATTCTTACTGGTTCATTCTATAATTTCATCACTTGATGTTTTGTTAAAATGGAAAATAATAAATTCAATTATGAAGAAACCAATCAAATTCTTGATGATGTAATTTTCAATCAATGAAATTTACCTATAATTTGTAGACAATCTCTAACACGTGTGAAAAATTTAACAATGATGTTGCACAAATTACTTAGAGCTAAATAAGAAAAATTCTCAAAAATAAATTATTGTTTCTTTGTTTTCCTAATAATAATTTCCATCTTAAAAATAATTAAAATGATTAAAATAAAAAAGTGATTAAAAAGTGATTAGCATGTAAATTTTATGTATACTTTTTTATTAATAAAAAATGTCCATCTTGGAATGAAAGTTTCACAGGACTCAATTCTTTCGATATATCTGAAGATTTTTTTGAAGTATAGAAGTATATGAACTTGTTTTCTTAGAACTCCATATTGTCATACGTATATGTAGGAGCTGCAGTAAGAATGGTGACTTAAAACTTTTTTTTTACGGAATCGAAAAGTTTGTGGTTTTGTTTAAAGATGTATAATTCATTCTAAGACTTTTTGCGAAAAATTTTTTCGATTATACTAATTTTTGCAGTTTCCTCAGGCATACTAGATAGACCACTACAAAGCTTCTAGGCCAAAAGGGTGATAAATTGAAGATGTTTAAATATCGATACGTTAGGTTTTTTGTTATCAGAAATTTACAAAGGAACACAAACATTGAAACGCCTTGTTATTAGTCTTTACTCCAAAAAACAATTAATTCTAGGGATCAGAATTCTAAAATTGGTCCAAAAGGGGTCCAAAATGGACCGAAACTACTTCTTCATATCCTAGATAATTCATAATGACGGTCGTACTTGAGACTAAGGCAAAAAATATCAAGACCTTTGTGGTCCCAATCCCAATTTTTTAGTAAAAATCACTGTTTAAAATCAATATAAGCCAAAACCCCTTTAAAACGTAATTATTATGGTCTTGTCGATACTTTCGTATTTAAGTTGCCTTAAGATAGAATTACTTCCTACTTGTCGCCTTCTGTCTAACTTTATTAACTAACCAGTGAAGAACACACCGGAACAACACGTGGTCATTATGACGTCACAGTTTTAATAACCAACTATTTCGATATATTTGGTGTGAATCTGAGATCTGTGGTCGCATTGTGACTCATCATTACATCAAGTGTCCACCCTGAGGGAGTGACACGTCAAATTCTCGCAGAGTAAGTGAGCTCTTCGACGCGTCAAAAAATTGAAAGAAGTATTCCACATGACGCTTTCACTGGGAAATCATGAAAATTAAATTTTTGAGCAGCCCGGCGCACCTGAAATTCTTGCTTTACATCAAGGTTTTTTTTATCAAGATTCTTATGAATTTTTACCGGGTCAGGCCAAATTTTCGTATTTTCATCGGGGTGATATATAACAGATTTTTCTCCACCAGTGGGGTCCAGTCTGACTGGGTCAATGACTCACGGCGTCTTTATCACCACAATTGTCGGCACACCAGAATTTTTGAATTTTGTATTCCTCGTAAATCTCGATGCAGCGGTAGTGCCTAGTGTTTATTCGTGTAAATGCCAACAACAAAATCGCAAAGCCTTAAGGTACTGCTGGGAACGGCGGTGCAAACACTCGACTATTCGTGGCTTCATGAAGACACTCATTTTTGATAAGAGAAATTCTTTTCTGCCATGTTCTTATTATTTAAGACTAAGAAACCACAAGTTTCAATATTTCATAGTGTTTTATGTCACTTTAGGTGAATTTCCACGATTGTTCAACCATTGTTTTTGGCGATTGTATAAAATTTCATTCTTTACTGAAATAAATTCACTCTGAAAAAATATAGATCAAGAAAATACCAAGAAAGGTACTTTCCGTAAATTTACCTGCACGATGGCATGACCTGTAGTTAAGTATATTAAAACTCTTGATAACATGATGTGATAGATGTGATATATTTCGCAGTGCAACTACATTTTCAAACATTATTCAACGATATTCATATCTAAACGATAGATAGATACATAAAAATAATGTTATTCATTAGAAAAAGTTAAAAAACGAGAAAAGTTAATCCATGTATGGCACTGGAGACCAATTACCATACAATCGTCAATTCACGACTTTGGTACTCCTCCTTAGTGTTAATATTTGGTCGTTTCTCTCTCAAGAGTCAGTAAATACTGGACCCTTCGAGTCGATGAAGCAAGTATCTCCACGTCTTCCACACTGATGTCCTTGAGGGCATTACAACTTCGTAAGTGCTGTAGTTAAGTACGCCATGCTTGTTACATGTACCCTGTACACAAAGGCGAATTTAATTTATAGCCAAGTGCTCTCAATTGCTTTATTTAAATCATATGCAATACATTGTTTTATTGACTAGATTTTCTTTACCTGCATTGCAACGGTATTGCTACTAAGGGATCGAAAACATGCTTTGCCCCTTGTAATTGTTACAGGAATGAATACCCTTTTGAATATAACGTCCATAGGAAGAAATAATAGTTTCGGTTGTTTCCCTGTTGCTACATAACCTTATGTAACCTACCATAGCCTACTCTATACACGGCCATACATCTTGCCGACAAAAAGTTGGGAGTTTTGGGACTAGCTGCGATCAAACCATGATGCTCAGTGCATTTACAAGTACGTTCAGAATACGTGGGGACGAATTTATCTTTTAGGAGAAATTATTGGGGAAAATATGGGCCTTTCGTACTTTTTGCTATTGGAGTCAATAAGTCATTCGCTTTTTATATTTTTGGTCACGTGTTTTTTGCCAATTCTGTTTATTCAGATAAAGAAATCCAAGTGGTCATATCCCAACTGATGCAAATGATGATGTAAAAACTCAAAAAGTCAATTTTTACTAAAATCACGTTCTACCTAAGTCATCCGAAACACCCCTTTTATGTTCCGGATCAAAGGATTTTTTGCCGGTTTTTGATCATGATTTCGTCTTGATCGTGATTTTGAAACCAGATAAACTCCCGGATTAAATGTAGGATGTAAAATCACACATAAACTGTAATCACATGTTAAATTTAGTTTTTTTATGCAAACTCGTTTTAAGAGTGGGTTTCCATGAACCAACAACGCTGAAAGAATAACATAAGGTTGCGCAACACAAATCGTGTCATTAATTCTGAGCATAAGTTGAAAGAATTCTTTTTCTATATGTCAAGGGAATTTACTTAGATACCATAACTCTTTGGCTACACATTGCGACATTGTGACATATTTCTCGTAGTCGAACTGCTAATGAAAATAAATGTGGCTTTCTAATAAGCAGACATAAGGAAATAATATCAGTTGGTTGCACAATAAAGGACATGTTAAGCAACCGATGACATTTGGGGGTCATTCAAAACCGACGTGACCGCAAAAATAGCAAATTTTGCACACCTAGCTCTATGTGCTCTATGTCACCGTTTGTCGCTTTTTTTGGGGTAGCCCCCTCCCTTTGTCACCGGGTATTTTTAAAAAGATCAAGCATCAAAATCCCTATAATGGGTTCATTAAGAACAGCGATAACAAAAAATATAACGACATTTGGTTACAATATAAAAATAGTCTATTCCCCTCCTCCAGTGACGTCTTTTATGAATGACCTCTTGGGTATTCAGTTGGTACAAATAATGGTCTCATTTAGATCAATATATGACTTTTCCACCAGGAAGTCCATACCTTTTCTAGTTCTACCATTGATCAGAATAAACGTTTATAAGTTATGTTGCAACATATTTCTTTTTTTGAACTGCTAATGAAAACAGATGTGGGTTTCCAATAATTCAGACATTTTGCAAACAATAATATTGGGTTGCGAAACAGTGTTCCAAAAGTAATAAGCATCTCATTACGTCAAAACAGTGTAACAGATGGGTGTCTACTGTTAACCAAACAAGGGGTTAGGAATTGTCGGAAAAGATGTTTCAGGAACGTCCAACTCACAAAACTATAAATGAAGTGTATACAGGGGCAGACCGAGGAATATTTCTGACAAGTGCAAAAAAGGTTTAATTGGAGAATTTCCAATGAAAAATTAAGTCAAAATTAAAAAGAAGACATTATAATCTGACTAAATCTGACTGACTGACTTGATCTGAATCCTTTCGTCTCCCCCTGGATCCACTCCTGGATATAAGAAGGTATAAGAGAAGGTAAATGGATTGTCAAAATGTGTCTCAAAATCCTGTTTCACCAACCGTTTGCGAAGTAATTCATTTGAAAATGTGCAGACTTTCCTCGAGATTTATTTTTTATCTGAATCCCCGGTAAATGTTGCCAACAGGTGGAAAAATTAGCAAAATTTAGAAAATAGGGAAGAAAATGAAAAATAGCAAAATGATGAGGGAAGAAATAAGAAGTTTTGGCCAAATTATTTACCGATGGAATCCCTTAAAAGCAAAGTTGTTAAGTTTTCTGGATTTCCTTACGATGAAAAGAATAAAAATTGGCCTTACTTTATAACTCTTGATTCAGTAAAATGGATGATGATAGCAAAAAACAGTTCGGTATTGCTTCATACCAAACAGAGTTTTGTTTGATTTTTTGTTCGGGAAAAGTGTTTCAAATGTTAACTGCTTGCAAATATTTCATTATCATCTATCTTAAAAAGTCTAATGTTTATATTTTTTGAGGTTTTGAGCGTTCAATCATTTCGAAAGATTTCAGATGAAATGTGAACAAAGCGGTCGTCAAAACAATCTATTGAAAAGTATGAGAACGAGTCAGTAGAACCGTTGTTTTTCTTCATTTTCATTCCAAATTTGAAAAGTTCGGCATTTTCCTTTCACCAACCCACGATGTGTGGAGTTTAAAGAAGTTTAATTCTATAAAAAGTTCTTTTACGAAAGCGAAAACGAGACTAAAAAGAGTTATGTAATACAATCGTTTCTTGGTCTGTCTTGCTCGTCTACTCAACATTTGATAAAACCTTATTTTGAAGAAATGAATAAAATCATTTTTTTATTGAAGTTAACACTTTTTCTTTTTTTAAGAACGCCTCAATTTTAGCCTTAGATGTTCTTAAAGCAGTTCTTAGAAATTCAAAGGCTGTACAAAAGACCTTCAAAATTCAGTAAATTTACCTTGTATCCTTATCTTGTATAAAATAAATTGCTGTATGACTTACATTCAGCCTGGGCATGCTCTTAACCCGCGTGAATGGGGGGAGGTAATTTGACCCCCCCCTAAAAAAACAGTGTTCCGCTAAATGTACCGAGTAAGAAAAACGTATGAAGTATTATCAACACAATTCAAGATATTTTCCAAGTTTTTATCAAAGCAATCATGAGTTATACAATTATTAGTAAACTCACTTTATTTCGTAAATCCGAGTTATGAAGGATTTTATATCAAGAGGAATAGTTTTACTATTTTTACTATTTTTACTATTTTTACTATTTTTACTATTTTTACTATTTTTACTAGTTTTACTAGTTTTACTAATTCTTAAATTCAATCTTAAAGCCTTAAAGCCTTAAAGCCAATCGCAGTCTAAATGTTGAAGGAGTTTATAATAAAAAAATGTGTATACCACGGCAAACTGGGGGTAAATAACTCATCGAAATGTCGTCCATTTTTGCTCCTCTTGACTCCTTGCAATCATCGAAATTGTTCTAAATCGCTCGGATTGTCTCTTGAAATCTTTCAGGATCTTCCGGGATCTACAGAAACAGAATTGGACTTTATTGGAATTATACTCACAATATTTAGAAACGTGCCGGGCAGTTAAAAATATATAACGTTCCGTTAGAACCCGCTAGAAAGAAAACACTATAGAAATTAATTATGAATTATTAATATCATGAACGTTCTATCGGGCAAATCCCGTTTAGAAAATAATTTAAACTGCCATTTTATTGTTGTATTGTTGTATTGTTGTATTGTAATCGTATTATTTCATAACAGTGAAAAGTCAACAAGTATTCTAAGACAGTTAGAAAATAAGTGTAAGGAATGAAATTATTTTCTCGCACTAGCGTTCTTTAACTATTATTTAGAAGTGGATTACATAACCTTTAAATTGAAAGTGGTCGTCCTATTGGTCAAGAACGGACTCTCCGATTATGTAACAGGTGAGCAAGAGTTCCAAACAGTGAAACACATTGTTTCAGAATGTATCTTGCTTAATGATATTAGAAGAGACAACTTTGAGACACTAATAGACTTTTTAAGATCAAAAAATGCTGCGTATTTTCTAGTCAATGCTATAAAAATATCAAAAATAATATCTTAATTACGCACATAATAACAAGAACAGCCTACTTCTATACATATTTATTTATATACTTTATTTGTTCCTTTCACATGATGTATTCCTCTCTTTTTTTCTCTTGTATTCTGGGTAGTCAATAATTGATAATAGTAATATCCCTTTTGAATAAAATCTTTTGCATAATCTTGTGTCATATATGCATTAATTTATCAAAAGATGAGTTTTCAATCCGACACACTTATTTCCTAAATATTAAAATCTGTCTTCGTCGTCACAAAAAAAATATTTCATAATTCTGGAAGGTTTATTCAAAAATCCGGGAAAGTTGCTATCGCTGAATTATTTCGAGGATCATCCTAGTTTAATAACAGATTTGCATGGAAAGGGAAAGGAAAGGATCGTGTCATAACCCGTGATCTCAAAGGATGTGTTATTAGCTGTGAGTTGAAAAACGCTAGTTTGCTGCTTCCGAATTTTAAGCCTTAAAAACGGCTGAAAACGACCGTATGGTATGTCATCATTCATCACACTTCCGTTCATGTAAGTTAAGCATCGTCATCGGGTATACTTACTGGATGGGGGACGCGGATGGTAGAGGCGAGTGTCATTAAAATGATGCAATAAAATGAACTCGACTCGAGCTCTTAGCGAGGGCACAATAACTATCGTTAGGCAATGCCGACGGGTTGACCCATGCCATATGAGGGAAAT
>JAUKPT010001477.1:0-15239 GCA_032273505.1 Nanomia bijuga
GCCTAGAAAAAAACTTATTCTCTAAAACTCTTAGGGGGTTGCTAAATTAGCAACTACCCGGTTGGAATAGGGTTAAGTACTGATAATCTTCTAGAGCAGATAAAATTACAAATGAGCCCATTTTGGAAAGTTTAAACTGTTAAGAACTTTTAAACTCTTTCAATCACAGTTAGGAGCCTGGGAACTAGTAAAATTGAATATTTTAAACAATTTAAACAGATACGCACACCAAAATTGTTCAGAGATTCTTCTAAAAGTACAAAGAATTTATATGAGAAACAACTTAAGCCCTAATTAGCTCTATTCTAACGCACCAGAGAATAATTTTAAGGTCACTTAAGACGGTGATACAGGCTACTTAAGTGACTTTGCAAAATGGAAATTAAAATAACTAAAATCAATGCAAAATATAAAGAACTAACAAAACTGTTAACCGTTATAAGTTGATCAAAAAGTTTATCTAAGGTTTGCAATTTTACTGGATAGCTCAACATGGTTTTTAAGTGTAAATTTCATGTTTCTTTGAGAAACATCTCATTGTTCAACAATAATATCGCAAACAATTGATCTTTTAACATGTTCAGTGTCACTTATTGCTGGGTACATCCATTTAAGATCACATCCTTCTTTAACACGACGTAAATGTTCAAGATTTCTTCAGTTATTTCTATGCAATACCCCAAGTACCAGGTCTCTTTGTCATATTCATCAGTCCACAAAGGTACACACATTTCATTAAGACAAACATCATTTGAGGCTTTAGAATTGTCAGGGACATCTTCTGAACTTTAAAGTTCAAGCACATTTTCATTAGTAGGTAATGATACATTTTGATGAGAAGAATCATTTAAAAGTACAGTCGGGTTTTCTAAACGCTCTTCGTGGCTGATTAAATTTAATCTTTTGCTCTTTTGTCCATTTTAACTCTTTATTTTCAAGGACCTTTAAAACCTTCTTCAACTCCTGATCAGGTATGTTCTTAAATGATGACTAGTGGAGTATCATGTTATTCCTTATGCTCTTAGCTTTAAATTTATGATTCCTGAATTTTGCCACTTCAGCATGTTTATTGAATACTCACAAATTCCTTTCGGCAATAAGATTGTGCGTCTGTAAACCTTTCCTTTCTTGTGAAGTGAGTTTGTAGATGGCTGTTGCTCTAACATTAATTGATTTTCCAAAACCATATTCACGTCCACATTGTACTTCAACTTTAATGTTTTGAATACGCTGTTTTAGTCAACACTTCTGGCTGCTGCCATCTATGCTACCATGTATGTATTTGTTTTGAATACATATAGCAACGAAGCAAGTTAGATATTCAAGGTTATGTACATACTTCAGAGCAACATAACAACTAAATGATTTGGCAGCTATCCTTTTGTTACATTCCTTTATAAATTTTGACATTATTAAGCTACTTTTAGTCCAAGACCCTATTTACGCTATCAAATATAGCAAAAATAAAATCATGGCTATAGAATTTTGCATTTCATTATAAAACAACCTTACTGGAAACGATTTTGAAAGGAAAACCTTGATTTCAATCATTTTAAATTTTTAAATCCATTTTGCAAAGTCACTTAAGTAGCCTGTATCACCGTCGCAAGTGACCTTACAGTTAGTGTCTGGTGCGTTAGAATAGAGCTAAATAGGGCTAAGCTGTATCTCATATCAATTATTTGTACTGTCTAAATTGTTCAGAATATTCAATTTTACTCGTTCCCAGGCTCCTAACTGTGATTGAAAGAGTTTAAAAGTTCTTAACAGTGTATTCCTTGTAAGCTTTCCAAAATGGGCTCATTTATAATTTTATCTGCTCTAGAAGTTGATTTATCAGTACCTAAGTATGCAATAGTAATTTTTGAGGCCAATTTTCAGTTAAAATGGCGGAAATTTCGTTTTTTTCAAAAAAAATAGATTTTTTGATTTAAATGAGCTCATTGGGTCATAACTTGGGTTCAAGCATGCTCTGAAAATATCACCATCATAACACCATCTCTATGCACACCGCTCCTTTTGCAAACCATTTTTATGCTTCACACATACTTTTCTGAATCTGAGAAGCCTTTAGCTGCTTCAGACTCAAATACATAGCAATGCACTAAGAAATAGTCAGTATTGATTGATTTATCTGAATTTAATGAATAAAGTCATTTAAATTGATCTTCTTCAAAAGCAAAAATGAATCAATCGAATCTGAGTACCAAAATCTACTTGGAAATTTTCTCACCTGTTTGAGATGTACCCTGACTGTTTAAGTTGTATTTTCAATCAACAAAACTAATTATTTAGTGTTGGTTCGTTGAAAAAAACAAAAATAGTGCCCAGTTTTCCAGATCTTTTTCAGATTTTAAAAAATCATACACTGAAATTTAAGTTAGGCTTTTCGATACATGATGGAGAAAGGTTTTTTGAAAATCGATTATCAAAACATATGGTGCAATCTGTTGTCAAAGCCTTACAGTTTATTTTGACTCACCCAGTACACATTTTTATTATTTCTTTACTAAAACAGAATGTAAAAGCATAATCTTTTTCTTTACAATTGAGATAAAAAGTTAAAAAACTGCACCTGTTTGACCTTTTCCAAGAACATTTTGAAGAATGTAAGGACCAACCCCACAAACATCAGCCATTTGAATATTTTGTACTTAAACAATCAGGCATGTAATCTTCCAGGAAAAAATAATGAAAAACAGGAAACCAATAACTTCATCTCTTCTCCGCAGCGTTAACATTATTTTGGCCTTGTGCAAGTTTAATTTTGATTTTGACAATCCCTTGTGTACACATGATATTTGTCAGTTCTCTAGAAATAAAGATATAAAGAATTTTAACAGGATAAATCTTTCTTATTTGGGAATAGTTTTTAATTCCTTATAGCATTCTTTTGATATGAAGTAATTAAATCTATTAAAACGAATGACGATAAAAATTCTTTGTTTAGTTTGGTGATTTTAAAAAAATTCATAAATATTCACCATGGGGGCAATTCACTGTGGAGCAATCTTTGCTACAAGAAAGATGAAACTTAATAGTACTCAATAAATTACGTATTTGTATTTATTCGTATTTATTCGTATTTATTCGTATTTAGAGCTAGAGGTACATTATGACTAATGTCAAACCTTTACATTACCATAGCTTTTAATACAAATGTGAGTCTGATTTTTTAATACAATGCATTAGTGGATAAAGTGAGAATATTTGAAAGGAGTTTTGATGGTAGCATATATGTCAGAAAAAAAAAACGAGAAGTGGACCTACTGAAGCAAGAAAGTAAGTAGATTAGTATAATATGGGTTTTATGAGTAGTAGTAAAAAAAACATTTACCTCCCCCCCTTTCTAGAAGAGCCACAACCCTCCACAACCATACCCACACATCCCCCCCCCGTTAGTTGCCTAACCCCTTTTCTCAACGCTTCCTGAAATACATTTCAATCTATGCTAGATTTTGATGCTACAAATTACTCAGATAGTTACAAAATTCACAAGCATCTAACTATCTAAATTATTTGCAGACATATAATGTTACATATCATATGATGTATCAACACATATCCTATCTCATATAAACTTCTAAATGAGTTCATTTTTTTAAAACTTCTTTCTTGATTAAAAAAACACAAATACACATATAAAAACTTGTTTTGAAAACCTCTGCTTGACAATTCAAGTAAATTTCTTCGCATCAAAACATAAGTAAAGTAAAAGTACACATTCATACTGTTAGATTCCATATTAGTGATATAATAATGCTCTTACATGCAAGAATACAGCAGAATACATGAGATGTAAACAGTCAACAAAAAGATAAACAGGAGATCAGTTTATTCAGTTACTTTTTAGACCACCTTTTGTTTCGCGTCAGTAAATACAATATATAAATACATAAACAAGGCAAACTACATCACTGTTCAAACATTAAAAGAAAACGTTATTTTTGTAAGAAATCTCTGGTACACTATATTGTATCATTTAACATCATCAAAGTCATAATACACCAGCATATCAAAACTTGATACAACGCAACAATGGTGTCAAGATTAAATATATCTTTAACCAAAATGTGTATACTGACCAAGAAAGAACAAACTTCTTAGAACATAGAACATAGAACATCTAAGAACTTTTAAGTTTTTGGATTTTCTTAAAAAATTGCAATAATATTACACTGAATACATTGCTACATGCACACAGGAAAATATACCAAAGATTTCAAGGTGTTAATTTAAAGCACAATGTTAGTAAAAAGAAGACATAGCTTTCTCAATAAGCCTTCACTCTTCACATGTTATTGTTAGTAAATGTATTGATTTATTATCATAAATGGTTTCCTCCCCCCCCGTGGGGGAAAACGTTTCTTTAGACCAGATTATCTCGGGGTCATTAGTTTTAATGACTCTAATGCTGGGGGATAAGTTGCTGTGGGGGCACCATAGATTATCTTGGGGGCATATCAAGACTTAATGTAGAAAATTTAAATAAGTGCAAAAAATGTAAAATGACAAATAATTTTCTTTAAAATATAATTTATCATGTTTATAATTTTCTTTTTTCTGAAATATCAATTTTTAGACTTCTTTTCTAAAAAAGACACTTTTTATCAGTTTCAAAGGGGATAATTTTTAAAAGATAAAAATGTATATAAAAAGATGAATGTTATGTTATTCATTTTACTTACCTTTATTTGCATTCAAGAGATGGGTGTATGTACTTTTGTACTTATTTTGGTCCTTTTTAAAATATAGAAAATGTATATAAAAAGATAATTTGTTATGTTATTTATTTGGCCTTTCTTTGCATTCTAGAGAGGGTTGTCAGTACTTTTGTACTTATTTTGGCACTTTTTAAAAGATAAAAATGTATATAAAAGGCTAATTGTTATGTTATTTATTTTGCCTTTCTTCACATTCTAGAGGGGTGTCAGTACTTTAGTACTTATTTTGGTACTTTTTAAAAGATAAAAAATGTATAAAAGGATAATTGTTATGTCATTTATTTTGTCTTCTTTGCTTTCTTGACAGGGGTGTATGTACTTTGATACTTATTTTGGTCCTTTTTAAAATTTAGAAAATGTATATAAAAGGATAATTGTTATGTTATTTAATTTGCCTTTCTTTGCATTCTAGAGAGGGGTGTATGTACTTTTTGTACTCAGTTAAAAGATTTAATAAAAAGAGATAAATGTTTTTATTTACTTAGCCTTTCTTTGCATCCTAGACAGGGGAGTCAGTACATTGTACTTATTTTGGTACTATTTTGACAAAAAGCAAAAATGTAAAAAATAGAATCTGTATTATTTTTTATTTTGCCTTTCTCTGCTTTTTACAGGGTGGCCAGTATTCTCTGAAATCTCCAAAAACCATGAAATGTTTTGATTATCTTTTAATAGCTTGAATATCAACATGTTTCCCCAGAAGATTCTTTAATAAATTTCCACTTATTTCTAAATATTACTTTCTTGATTGAATATTTCAATGAAATAGGGCATCAATGAAAATGATATCTAGCAACATCTTGTAGCACATGCAACATTCTAGTAACTGGAATCCCATACAGAAATACCCATGAACATAAATATTTCCTTTAAATTTCCTAGAAACTATTGGTTTCTACTGGCCAACCTATTGTAGAGAGCTTAATGATAACATGTTCTACTTCTCTACTTTTATAGAAGTATTTTAAAATGTTCTGTTTAATGTTGATAGAGAAATATATTATGATACACTCAACATAACTTAAAATGTATTGTATTTCCTCCAAACCCTTTTACAGACAACTTATGTAGCTCATGACACTAGACTTTAATGCAATTGATGAGTCCATTTATGTTGGGGGATTGTGAAGAATCTTCATCAACTTTGGGGTATAAGTTGTGTTGGGGGGATAATTTTCTTTGAACGTACACTGGGGGATAAGGAGTTGTGGGGCCATTGACAATTATCTTGGGCCATTACAAAACCCCTATGAAACCATGTCATAATATCAACATAAATACTTTAGCATTCATTCAAATAAAGGAATGTTGTGTATCATATACCTTCTCTATTAATAAATCATTACTAATTGCTTTCAGAAATGTTTAATTTTTATGATACGCATGTTCCTTATTATGTTTAGTCAACTACTTGAGACATCAGAAATCATCGTTTTAAAAGAAGACACTTCAGATTCCTTTAATTTCTCTGTCCAGCTCGGAAATTTTTTTTCTGTAACCAGGAAACCATTCCCTATCTATACAACCATTCCCTATCTGTGCAACCATTCGTTATCTGTACAAAAATTCCTTGTCTCTGCAATCTCCTTATCTCCTAACATACATTTCCTTACATATTATTGTTTACGGCACATGGAAATTTATGACAGCATATGGTGGTTGTGTTAGAGCATTTTAGCATATTTATTTTAGTCCCTTCATGGCTGTATTTTAAGAATAAAAAAATGATTTATTAGATAGTTTATAGCATGGTATTTGTTATTTTTTAGTTTTTTAGTAACCTAACCACCAGTGCAGTTCAAGTCATCGTTCACTATGAGTTTAATATGTTGTTTATATGTTGAAAGTTTTAGTACGAGAAGTTGTTTACATTTCGATGTAATAGTAATAGTAATTATTATAATTGTCACTTTGTTTTTAAGCAATAAACGTATGTGATAGATAATTTATCATAAAACCATAATGAACGTATTGCCAACATTCATTTATTTAAATTTGTTATGTTTTTATATCATCATTTATATCATCTTTCCACTGCAAAAATTTTCATCTAAAAGTTGATTTTTTTGTGTGTACTGTTGACAAGTCTTGTTCATTATTTCTTTCCAAATGATGATGACATGGTATAGGTCCCTAAAAGCAGTCTTATTTTATTTCTTGCTTCTGTATGAGTTGACGAAAAATGATTAACAAAAATTCTCTGCATGAGAATTGACGAGAAACAGATAACATAAATTGTCTGTATAAGATTAGATGTGAAAAAATGACGAGAAACGAATAACAAAAATTGTCTGTAAGAGAATTGACGAGAAACGAATAACAAAAATTGTCTTTATGCGAATTGACGAGAAACAGATAACAAAAGTTTTCTATATGAGAATTGACGAGAAACAGATAACAAAAGTTTTCTATATGAGAATTGACGAGAAAAAAATAACAAAAATTGTCTTTATGAGAATTGACGAGAAACGAAAAACAAAAGCTTGTAGGGAAATGTAAGGACTTTTTCAAAATGCTATTTTCAAATTATGTTTAAGTCATCTATTGTTATGTTCTAGTGAATTTGTGTTGTGAGTTTGTTTTATAACTGTAATAATTAAAATGATATGTTAATTGCAATATTTGATAGTTTACTAGTCTTCACAGACCTCTCAATAAGGTTTTGTGCAGGGGAGCTATAAATCACTCTCCTCAAGTCACCATTAGGTGCACTATTTCAAAAACTTCATTTAAATCCCATACAAAATGCTAATTTGAGGAGAGCTAAATTAAAATCAATCTCCTCAATTGATTTCAGGGAAGTGATGAGGCGCTGCAGAGTGATCATGCGCCTCTAATTGAAAGGACTGTCTTCAGGGATAGGGATCATCTCAAAACTTTATCTAATTTAGACTATTGATTGGTCAAATATTACATTGTCAATAATCTGATTGGTCGATTCAGAAATGTCATAACTTAAGATTTTCCTAAACTCAAAAATGATGATATATTTATAATTATGAAATGAACCAATAAGATTCTTGATGGTGTTTATTCAGTCAATCAATAGTCTAAATTAGACAAACTTTTGAGATGATCCCTTAGGAACACTGATGGAGATTATGGTTGTGTATTTTTAATTGTAAACTAAATAAAAACAGTGCATCTTGAGATCTAGACTAAGTGTTACAACAGTTACAACAGTTAAAAGATATTAAAGAAACTAAAATAATGAAATTGAATTATTTTCTTCTAAATAAATTAGATGGACAGAATGATTTATTAGTTGGAGGGATATTGAATATGTAAAATATCTGAATTCTTATAACATGGATAGTATTACTGCACCATCAGAAGCCATTTTTACACTAAGAATAAGTATGGTAATGGAACAGAAAGATTTATAGTTCTTATTGGATTATGACATAGTTTCCTACTCCCTATCTTATAAGTAGGTTGGTTGGTTGGTTGGTTTGGCCTCCAGGCCCCCAAATCTGCAGTGGCATCATTGAAAAAGAAAAGGGACCTATAACACCACCACAGACAAAGGGTCTCAGAGGAACTTACACCGAGAATGGTAACGAGTAACATATCCCGAGCAAGTTATAAAATTATCTAGAGGCGTGGACTTTGGTCAAGGCGAACCTAATCATCCAAGAGAACATCACACGCCCGGACCTTAATTCTATGTTATTCCATCTATAGAAAAAAACAGTAAAAAACTAAAAAAAAAATCAGATTCATGCATGGTGTATGTAGAGAGGTTGTAAAACTCTCCACTGCATGGTTTATTCAAGTTATTTTATTTTAACATTATACTATAATTGTACTATAATTATACTAAAAAAACAAACAAAAAAAACGGTCGCAGGACCTCCACCCTCTCCGGGACTACTTAGATGACACACGTCTTATATATGTAACAAAAGCTAGAGGATTGTGTAAGGGTGTGTCAAATCCAACATGGCTGACGCAAGGAAGATGCTAGATATCTTGTTAGCAAGTCACTATATTATTATTAAAAATCATTGTGTCGCCTCATCAAGATAGCAACAGCTTATTCAATTCATCACTTCGTACAATGATCCTTCACTATATATACTACAACTGAAGTACAATCAAAATGGCCTAAGTGTATAAAAAAGATTACACTTGACACAGTTCATTAACTAAGTTGTCACAGAAGAGCAATCATTTAATTATTAGGCTTTATCTATTTAGTTTATTTATAAATAAGCATTATATAATGATGACACCATAGGTAATCATTAAAAATTAACTGTAATCTATGGAATAAATAGTCTATTATGATAAGTAATGACCTATTATGAATCTTAAATAAAAGGTTAGAGAATACAAACACATATCTATATAAAATGATCAATTACTCTATCTTCTATAATAAGAAACATGCATGCTTAATAAGGTATGTATAACAATGTCAATTATTCCAACTGAATAAAGTATGTATCAGGTATTAGCAATGTCTATTACATACCACCTCACAATTGTGACTGCGTTCATCCCGGAATCCAATCAGAAAGTCAACAAAATAAAAATAAAAATAATTACATAAATATATAATACAGTAAGTCCTCGATTTAGCCCCCACCCTCTAATAAGCACCCTCCTCGATTAAGCCCTCATGTAAATATTTTGTGTAGCCAATAAGCCCCCATCCTCTACTAACCCCCCAGGTGGAAAAATTTGCAACATACATTGCCTTGTCAACCATGCGTTGTTGTGTTAAGAGCCGTTAGTCACTTTTATTAGGATTTTTATGAACCCTTTATTCGAAAAGGGGAAGGGAAGAACCTTGACACGTTTGAACGCTTATTGAAATAGTATTTCGTCGATTAAGCCCCCATGTCAATGTTCAAATTACCAAATAAGCCCCCACCCTCTAATAAGCCCCCCTCTCGATTAAGCCCTAAATATTTCGTGCAGCCAATAAGCCCCCGAGGGCTTATTCGAGGATTTACGGTATATGGTAATAACATACCAGAGGCACACCCAAAAATAATCAGAGAAAGCTACTCATGAAGACAATAGAATAGTTGATACAATCTCGGCAATAAACATTAAAACATCAAGTCACAAGATAAGGCACAATTTAAGGCAGTTCATTGGCATGTTGTATCACGATCGTTAGGTCACAACAGGAAACAATCTGTTTGCCTCAGAATGTTTATGCTGTTCTCTAACAATGGTATGAGAGTGAACGAAGTAGAAGATCCCAGATCGCGAGCCAGCTATGCATAGTTGATCCCCTTGTGATAGAGAATAGAGTTGGCTGTTCCTGGTACGTCAGGGATTCCCTCAAAGTGCTTATCAAGTTTCTTCTTGAAAGTCGTCGCATTCTCCAGTTTCGTCTTCTCCAGATCTTCGAGTTCCCTAAGGGATGAAGGGAGAGAGTTGTAGAGTAGAGGACCCTGAACGAACAGACTGGCATCTCTTGCTTGTTTAATCCACCCTGTTTGAAGTCTATCTTGCTTGGGTACGACTCTGTATTTATTACGCGGACAGTATTGAATTTCCAATCCAGGGTTAGGAAGAAGTCCCAAGATAACTTTGTTGATATACAGGATCTGCATTCTCTCTCTTCTCCTCTCCAGACTATAGATTTTAAGGTCTTTGAGTCGATCTTGATACGAAACAGAGCACACTGGCCTTCCGGATTCTTCAAAGTATTCTTGGTATTCAGCAATTCTCTGAGTGAATTGGGCTTGCACACTCTCGATCATGTTTATAGTTGCCTGATCCTTCGGCGACCAGAGAACACAACAGTATTCAACCTGGCTTTGTACTAGTGATTTAAGAAGGATCTTCATATCTTTCTTCTTTCTAGACTTAATGGTACGCGATATCCATCCAATCATCCGTTTTCCTTTTGCCACTATGTTATTGATATGCTGTGTAAACCTCAAGTTCTCTTCCATGAGTACCCCTAGGTCCTTTACCACCTTACTCTGTTGAATTGGTACACCATTTGGTGCTTGATACACCTGCTCCTCATCTGCTCCAAAACTGAGTCCTTCAAATTTATCTGCATTGAAGTCCATATTGTTCAATCTTGCCCACTCATACAACTTCACCAGTTCCTCTTGAAGTATGATGTTATCGTTTAGACAGGTTATCTTTTGCCACAGTTTGGTGTCATCAGCGTATGAACTTAGAATAGCTTGATCTATCCCTTCGTTGATGTCCTGCATCATTATCAGAAACAGCAACGGCCCCAATACAGATCCTTGCGGAACTCCCGACTTAACCCATACTTTGCTGGACAGTTTGCCTTCGACCCTCACCACTTGTTGCCTGCATTTGAGGAACGACGTAATCCATGTGTGAACTTGGCCTCTTATACCTAGTTTTGCCATTTTGACCAATAGAATGTTGTGGTCAACTTTGTCAAACGCCTTGGCAAAATCTAGATATACAGAGTCCACATAGTGCCCCTGCTCCAACATAGAAAGAACCGAGTCAAAATATTCTAGCAACTGAGTGGTGGTAGATCTGCCAACACGAAAGCCATGCTGTGTGACATTCATCAGACCATTGGCCTCCAAGTAAGAGACAATTTTGCTCCTGAGTATTCTCTCAAAGATCTTGTAGAAATGATTGGTCAATGCAACTGGCCTGTAATTTTTGGCGAAACATTTCGGTCCACCCTTGTGTAGCGGAGTTATTGTAGCAAAAATGGGTTCCTCAACTTGTTTCCCACTCCTCATTGAGTGCCTCCAGATTGCTGCAATGGAAGGAGCCAGCACCTCAGCATAATCTTTATAGAACGAAACAGGGATTCCATCAGGACCAGGTGATGACCCATTCTTCATAGCCTTGATGGCTGAAATGACGTCTTCTGTAGTTATGGTTATGCTGGTCAACCTGGACTCGACACTCCTCTTACCAAGATGGTGCGAGAGATCATCTGCTGGCTTCGAGAACACACTCTCATACTGAGTACTCAGCAGGTCAGCCATTCGTTTCGGATCACTATCGAATCGATCACCGGTTTTTAGAGAAACTATTTTCGATTTCCCCTTCTTCTTCTCATTCGCATATTTATAGAAGGCCTTAGGGTTATCTTTTATTTCTTTTAGTAGTTTACCTTCCTTGTTCTGCTCTGCTTCATCAAAAGTATCTTGTATGAGTGTGTTAAGCTCCTGTATCCTCTCCTTGGCCCTAGCTAAATCTGTTACACCTATGAATTTGATGTGGAGGGGGACGAACAAAGTTGTTTTTCAAGTTTCTCGATCTCTTCATTCATCCTTCGCACATTTTCATCAATTTGCTCTTTTTTCTTATTTTTGTGTTTGGGTACCTTAGCTTTATTCAGACAGCGAGCAATCTTCAGATCCCATTTTGTCTTGATGTCTGTAGTGGGGTCAGGGTCAGATAAACATTCTTTCAAGTTCTCTTCCTCAAGGACTTTCTTGACAGCTTCCTTATCTGCTCTTGCATAGTTGAAGCTCGCCAGTTCAGGCATATCTGAGCCTGTCTCCTTGTCTTTTCCCACAGATTCTGTACAAGGCACCACCAGCATGAATGTAACTAACTTATGATCCGAGTATGGTTTGATATCACGTACATTGCAAGAATCATAAGCTCCGGGATTATCCGTAATAATCAAATCCAGAATGCTATTTTCCCTAGTAGGCTTATCAACAATCTGCAACATATCAAACTTATTCATAAGGTCCACTAAAATACCAAAAGCTATTTTCTCGTCTGTTTGTCCATTCTTTGGATTTGGAAACAAACCCTCATCACCACTCACCCATTCAACCACCCTGGGCGGAAAATTGAAATCCCCCATAAGAGCAATATCCATCTTTTTCCCACTTTCGTTGTAATCCAAATATTCCTTGACTTTGTTCATAGTTTCCTCAAATTTCTGCAGGTTGAAATTTGGTTTAGGAGGATTATACACTAAAATAATGGCTGAGTTCAGCTGTGGCACTTCAGCGACCAGGAGCTCACAATTCCCGTTGGACATGCAGTAGTCATCAGCTTGAAGCAGATTCACACCCGGACTCGCTAGCAGCATACAGCCTCCTCTTCCATTCAGATGATGTTCGCCATCAGAGCCTTCTTCTTTGCTTTTGCGATCCATCCTGAGAATACTGTAATTAGGAAAATCCCTTAAAATTTCGCGATCATAGTGTTGATCTTTTTGAGTCCAGGTCTCTGTGATTGCAACTATGTCGTTCTTATCACGACTACCACACTTCATGCGAAGGAACTTACTTTTGTTTTTCTTGTTCGTGACCATGCCATTGATGTTTACCAAGTTAATTTCACATTGGACCGTATTATCGTCTTCTCTGACCAGAGACTTGCTGTTACACCTTGAGTGCCATGCTTTCGCTAGAGGGCTCGTTGGGATAACTTGGTATTGTCTGTTCTTCCTTTCACCTTTTGCAACTACTCCTATTTTGCCACTAGCAACTTTGAAGGATTGAACATTCTCCCCTTGATTATGTTTGGAGGTTTGAAACAAACCAAATACTTTGTCTGGATCAATCTTGCTTGATGTTCCACGATTGAAGATATAATGCTCTTCCCAGAAAGACCTTATATTTGTATAGCTTTTACAGCTTCCACGATCATTATCAATGTTTTGTTCTTCAATTTCAGACTGCTGCTGTTTCCTCGATTCAGATGATGTTTTGTTCCATATGCTCTCTGTAATTATCCCATGAAGTTCCTCCTCTTCTGCCGGCGTATCATGAAAACCTCTGGCCTCCTTGGATATTGGTCGGATGTCGTAGTAAAGGATCTTGCTAAATCTCAATGTTGCAATATTACTAGCCACCAGAGAGAATCTTCTGACAAATTCCTCGTAGGACTCCTGACCATACCATCTGGTGGTTTTAAACAGATCGAACACTTCAGAGGAAAGGATACGATTTCCTCCTTGTGTACCATGTACATAATTCGCCTCCCAAAAGCTATGAAGATTGTCAATGTAGTTAGGTACACTTTCATCAGCAGTCAGCGTCATATTCTTTGTTGATGTTCCAGACGGACCTGGCCTTGAGTCACTGGTGTCGGTTCTCATTTCTGCAGCCTTGCTGTCCTCAAAGATTTCCGAAGAATTCTTATCACAACTATCCTTAGTTTGTTCAATGACGTCGAGAGGACACGGCAACTCAATGACTAAGTGTACGTCGGATGATGAGTGTTGTTGATTATATTGATTTTGACCACTTGGCGACGAAGGGTCGGGGGTCCATCGGCCACAGTAGGTACAGCTGAGGTATGTTGTTGAGTTTGCTGTAGATTTTCACCACTTGGCAACGAAGCGTTAAGGGGTCCGTCTGCCATAATAGGTTTTTCATATTCGAGTAAAAGATTCATATCCAGAGAGGGTGTATGACGAGTTTCCGAGGAGACACTTTCTGTTACCAATGATTTTGTGTGTTCGTTGTTGGTTACCTTGTGAGTATTATTGAAACAGAACTTTTGTTCTTCATACACTTAAGGGTTAATAGAGAAACTTTCGGGGACAAGTAGACTCTCAGTAACTTTGTCTTCTGTAGATTCTTCAACGTCGACTGGGTCCTCTAACCCTAACATATCATCGACTAGATCCAGCTCCTCCGAAGTGTAAAGAACTTTGCCCTCAGCCCTCTGTTTTCCGGTAGCTGTTAGGTAAGCATCAAAAGTACCATGTAACATTTGTTGGCAGTGTGGGTTACCTAGATGTTGTCGCTGCTGTTGTTGTTGGGCGAGTTTCATTATTTTCTTTTTCATTTTGAGTTTCTCTTTCAATTTCTTTCGATTCGACAGCTTCCTTTCTTTTTCCTTCTCCACAGTATTGGTGTGCGGCATGACTTCTTTTAGGTCTGAAAAACCACTCACTACTCGCTATTTTCTATAAATGTTCTATAAATGTAAGATAATTCAGAAACAATTCAGTAATATTTCAGACAGACGCTAATCCACTCACTACTCATTATTTTCTATAAATGTAAGACAATTCAGAAACAATTGAGTAATATTTCAGAAAGAAACTAATCCACTCACTACTCACTATTTCCTATAAATTTAAGAAAATTCAGTAACAATTGAGTAATATTTCAGATATTTAGAAACTAGTTCACTCACACACTATCGTGGGAAAGCCCCTGCCCCTGTCCCGGTATATAATATTTGAGTTAGTCTAAATCTGGCAATGGTCATGTCTTTTTGTGGTACACTGTTTTTGTCTACCCAAAGGGCAGTCTAAACTGTGCGGATTCCCTTCTTGTGAAGTCAACAAGAAGTGAGGCCAAGACAGACAAACATTCCTATTGCCCTAATCACGGAAAGTTGAGGAGAGAATATGTCGTCGAAATACTAACTAGGGAGTTGCTGTCTAAACTTTTATGAAAATGCATTCACCTACAAAACAGTCTACCAGGTTATTTCACTGGGGTTGCTGTCTAAACTTTGCATCGGCATACTCGCTGCTCATTATTTTCTATAAATGTAAGATAATTCAGAAACAATTCAGTAATATTTCAGACAGAGGCTAACTCGCTCACTACTCAC
>JAUKPT010001478.1:0-15239 GCA_032273505.1 Nanomia bijuga
ATGCTTCCACTTCCTTTCCACCGCTGCGTTATGATTGCAATAAGCATCGGTCATGGCCATGGGTGAAAAGAATAGTCCAGATTATGTATACAAATTTCCCCTAAAAATCGCCCATGGGCTGCCTTAAAGCAGCTGAGGTCTCCAATCGATAACAAGAGTCAGTGAGAATATCTGAAACTTAATTCTCCACAATTATGTGTTAGAGACAGGGATTCATTTATTGCGTGAGATAAACTCTTACATTAATTAATACAAACACATTTTGATTTCATAAAATCAAATCGAAGGTGGAAACTCTACATAATAAATAACTTCTGACGAAGATTCGAACTTTGATGTCGGTCTCGCAAAAAAAAGTAAAATAGATTTCGTTTTGTATATAGATCTAGATGACAACCCTTTTTTTGACAATTTGACACCCACCATTGTTAGTTGTATACAAATAAAAGCAAGATAAGTGAAATTGATAACAAAATGAATTGTATACAGTTTAAATTGATAAGAACATTGCATGCAATTTCGCCATGGTATTTTACTCGAGAGTTTTATTCTCATAATAAGGAGTTCGATTAAACTTCTATTTAGGTACTGAATAAGGGACCTGTTTTGATGAGTCGTATCTCTATCAGTGTTTGTTCTGCAAATAAAATTTAAATGTTCAGCCCTCAAGTGTTTTTGACACGTGACTCGATACGTGCAATTCTTTCATACTTTTATCAATAATTTGCCATGCACTCACTCGCGCAACTAGTAATGATAGCAAGGGATAACTGTTTTTCGATTTATTGGTGAGTTGTTCCTTCATTTCTAATTAACATTAACCAGCAATCATCATCTTCACTCTCTTCTTTTACTGGACCTAATGCTCAAAACTTATATTAACAAGCTTCAATTTGAGAAACAGTCTTGTTTTTTTTTTGTCAAAACAGAGTTTTAGAAATTTAGTATTAACCCGACGAAACTTATCTTCTTCTAACAATTAAATGCAAATATTTATCAGCAAAGTATGGTTCTAAAAATGCGAGGTGTCATTGCGGTTATACGTTAGTCCTCTCTTCTGTGAACTGTATAATATGGGTAACGTATTCTCATGACACTGCCTCATTTAATGATTAGAACAACAACCCTTAAATTCCTCTATTGGTGACATTTTGTTTCAACTTTGCTATTGCTCATTTCATCTTATTCGTCTATCCGTCATCTAAACTATAAGCATGACGTACAAAACAAACTTCTTTAGATCGGAATTTAATTATTATCGCCAGCATTCCTATTATTTATCGCCCTTGAAGTTTTTCTTGGTGTAATGGACATCAAACAAGTCGGTAATACATATTGTGGTCATCAGATATAACATTACAAATGATAGTTCTTTCAAATCAATTATCTCAGATCCGAGTTACTTCCTTTCAATATTTACTATTTGATAAATCTCTTTGTACAAAGTCATGGATAAGCCCATAAAGACGTCCTTTGAATAGTATCTTAGATTAATTTCTGCTTTGTTGCTTTTTAATATTTCTCATGGGATTTGAAATAGACATACCCACGGGTCTTTCGTATAAAGCAGAGAATAAACTGTTGTTTACATGGTGACAACCGCGCTTTCAACGCTTTCACCCAGTCACACTTGCGCCTCGTCACTGTGGCAGTGCAAACACACAGGAAATGTCACTTGTGGGACGGTTTCGCCTCATATTCTACAGTTTTTTGTATTCTAGATCCTTTCATTTTGCGCTACGAGCTTACACTTCATCCTCCTTATAACAAAATTAGGCATATTTTGATATCTAATTCGTTCCTATTTGTCGGGTATACCAAAAGAGCATTAGATTGATGATTTTGAAAATATGTTAGAAATGTTAACTGGTATTCAAAGCAATAATGGTTGTCTCTTTGCCAGTGTTTTATTAAATGACTAATTGCATCAGGATAGTCTAGACAACTAAATATCTTATGCGTTATTCCTTGAAACCTTGGATCAATAAAGAAATCTACTTTACTTTGACCATTAAATTTAAAAATACATTGACTAAGGATGGATGTAGCATTTTGTGTGTATTTTAACGGGCAGTATTTATTCAATGTTTGTAGACACATGCAAATATTTTGGATGTAGTGTTTTTTTTTACATTAAGTATTCTAAACAGAAGTACTAGTTATTTGCACAACGTGGTTTTACTTGAAAGAGTGGATATACAGCCACGCCTCAGTTTGTGAATCAGTGAAAATATAAACAATATATTTGTGTTTAAGAAATGGGACGTTTTGGTTGGTAGTTTTTGATCGCATGATCTTACATCTCATTCCACATCCAACTGTAAATGTATGTTTTCTTTTATAATTTATGTAATATAGTTAGTTAGGTAATATTGTGCAAATCGAGGGGTGAATCACTCTTTAAAACGATGTGCGAGATTTCTGGGAAAACAATATAATTTCTGTAAATCTAAGTGGTAAACAATAGAAATTTCTAGGATAGAAATAGAGGTTTAGAAAAAGAAATAGAGATTTCTGGCAAGTGATTTTTCCCTCGTCGCAAATCATGCACGATCGATTAGGGGTGACACTAGCAACACACGTGCATACATACACTGAATGCTCAAATGCCATGTTAACCATGTTACTCTGATGTGGCTTGATTACCGTTTGAGTGCCATCTTAACCATCTTAACCATCTTAACCATCTATAACATTTTAAGCAGCCTTAAAAAGTAATATTGGGTCTGTCTCCAAATTATGTCAAAATTTGTGCCGTTTTGATAGATTAACATTAACATTAGTTAACATTAACATATAAAGACTGACTATACAAAATGTTATTATTTGATATTCTTTTGAAACTTAGAACTATGGTAACATTTCGAAATAAACCAATCAGATTCTTCACAGTACAATTTTCAACGTATAAATACACGATGAAAAGGAGATCACCAAAATCTTACACCTAACATTTCAACTTCTCTTTTGTTTTTCTTGGATTAATTTGATACCTACATTGATAGTTTTAATAACACGTATGTCAATTATCATGTAAACACACCATGTTGTCGACTATATACGAAAGGTAAACATAACATCCAAATAATGCTTCACTTCTACATTTTTAATTTGTTATTACTTCGTTTCAAGCTTTTCTCACGGTTATGCGTAATACTGTAAGACAGTACCAATCTATTGCGCTCTATCCTGTTATTGAGTGGGAAATTGACTTTAGTTTCAATATTTTACAGTGCCTTTTCCCCTCCAGTTGACTTATGGTGCATTTCAATGGCAGTTCAGATTAATTGCTTTACCGGGTTGTTTGAAACCGTAGCCTAAACATATGATTGGCAAACCACACACATGCTAGCGATAAGATTATACTGCAAGCAGATTCTTTGGTATGTTCCAGTGCAAGTCCTAGTCCAGCTAACTGTGCGTCAGTTGGTGTTCGATAGTTAATCACGCCATTGATTTGAGTCCTTGTTTTATTATATGTTATTTTCTTTAGTGATATTGTATTTATGTTGTCTTCTTAAACAGGTAAATAAAAAAAAGAAAAGAAAAAAAGCTAACTAAAACTTATGATAGACTAACAATATAGACTTCAGGTGCTACTATATAAAACAAACACTAATCGATTCAGTTGCTATTGGACCAGTGCCTGAGAGCCTATGACGTATCTTACGTATATGACGTATCTAACGGTCTTTGCAACTCATGTTTTTTGAACAATCCAATCAAGAATCTGCTTGGATTGCTAGTTTGGCGGGAAATGTAAAAACAGTGACGTCAGAACCCATATAGACAAGGAAATTGACTACCGTTAATTATAAATTGATTAATCTGTTAATGGGCTTAATCAAATACCACATTGTTTGCAGACCATATTGGGTATAGCTCAGCATTATCTTCATTCAAGAGAACCTTTTTAACACCTTTACCTTAAAACATTAGGTAATCGCAGTTGAGTCTTCTCTGCCAACAAGAAAGCTTTGTATATATATATTTTTGTAATATTCATTACTTCTATATTTCTACACTTGAGGTATCATATGATAGAACTCATGATAATTCATAATTCATATTTGTTTCCAAAATCTCTTTTAATCGAAGATGATATCCTATTACTTAACACATAGCGATTTAAATCTTATCCAAACACTGATTGATAGGAAAACTGCATCTGTTATGGTGACTGCATCTATCAGATGTATGTATTGTAACGGATTTATATCAAAGATTTATATAGTATATACATGTTACTTATTTTTTCTTCCTTATTTAAGTCCAGAATCACATTTTGTCTGAAAATATTTTGTTAGTAATTTTGCCATGGCTTATTCCTTTTTGAAATCAACCCGTTTCTAACTTTTCTAGATCATCATATAATGGTCTGAACTTGTTTGGGTTAAGAATATTCAACAATGTGGCTACAAAGCGACAAGGAAAATGCAGATAGATATAAAAAATAAATCTCTTATTTCATTATCAGCAGACTAGTCATTGGTAATGGCGTCTGGAGAACAATATCCTTATCAACAACTGAACACCATACTGTCAACTATACAGATCTCAGTGACAACATATGGTCAACCGCTTATCCCCTTATTAAACTATTATACTCGAATAAACGGATTCGTCTTGTTGTTATTGAGTACACAATATCTGTTACTCATATTACCAGTAATGGCAATACATGGATTTGTTTAATTATTCTGAACAGGAATAAATTGAAAATAAAATAGGGAGTTGTCTTACCAATGCCATAGAAGTTAACATTAAAAAAATCGATATATCATGTACTGATCGAACCAGGGTCTGGAATTGGTGCATGATGTACCAATGTGTACCAAGAAATCTTGTGAAAAATAATAAGATTCGAAGCTTTAGTGTACGAGAGTCCTGAGATTTTTCTATCTTTCTGTTATTTGTTGGATATAAATGTTGTATGCTTGTCGCTCCGTAAGTCCGTAGTCATCCTTGATATACAGGGGTTACAACGTAAAAAGACCTAATATTCTTGCCCATGTCTTTTTCTACTATTTTCGCCGGGAAATTACTTTAAAAGTTTTAGAATTCTCCAATTGAAATTAGGCTTTGGCCGGCCAAATAAAAGAAAAGTTGAAACCTTGGATAGACCTTTCTCTGTATTTTCCACTCCTTATTTCTGTGCTATTAATAGTAGTATGCTTTATACTTAATACGACGTGCTTGCCATACAAAGTACAACTATTTTGTCAGTAAAATATTTAGATATTTATCAATTCGATCAGAATATAATAATATAAGAAAGGTGTTCAAAATATGTGTCAACGACAGCAAGAACCAATAAAAACAGACAAATGACATATCTACTCCCTAAAGATAACAAAACAAAACCTTTTTATTTTCACGTGCATATAATACCTGGAGATGGCTTTATATTATAACCTCAAACGAGTTGATACTTTTTATCACATTAAAACAATAAGTAACTAAACAACATTCAACGCAGCAGGAAGCGCAAAATATTATAAAGAGAGAAGAAAAAAACAGTCTTGTATAAAAATGACATTAATTATGAACAGTTTTATGGTTAAGGTTTCTTTATAACTTGTTGATATTGAACAAGTTGATGTTTAGTATGAGTGGACATCGCGTTTGACAAGAGGTGATGACGCAGGGACCATTCAAAAAGTAGCCCGTGATTTCCGTGGAGAATTATTAGGTTATAATAAATCATATGTGATTAGTGTTAGTGGTGGTAATAAGAGTAATTATAGTAATATTAGTCATCGTTTGGGGTTATTTTATGTGGAGAGAAAAATTATCGTGATGATTTTTCCGTGTAAGTTGTTAGTGTTGACGAGGCTTAAAAGGAAGATGCGGAATAGTTTCGTGTACAACAAGGAATTGTCTTCAAGTGGAAAGGTGCTGTTTAATTGCTTTTTTTGGTTTGGTTTTTCTAAGCTTCGAATTTATTTTTTGAAGACGACTTGGCGCCTGTCTTCTCTGCAGCTAATTCTTAGCATTTTTCAATATTTGGAAAGATATCTTCTCTTTGAGTTTAGACACAAACTCGAAATCAATAATTGAATATGTTCAAAAATTGGATCTGTTAATTCTTTGTTTTGCTATGAGCTAGAGTCCTTTTGTTATTATGATAAAAATCCCCTTGCTCAAACGTTTAACGCTTTGTAAGGGACTTGAAACCAGCAAACAGAGCATACAGTAGTGCTAAAAAATCTAAGATATTTCATCAATCGACATATATCTGAATGGCTTATATTGTTATTGAAACCTTTGTCTGTTCTTATTAAATGAATAAATGAGACTTTACATATTAAAAGGAGAGAATAACACATAAGAATGATTAAAAATCTATCCAATATCAAGGTGTTGTCCTTTTGAAAACCTAAACATAGATATTCCAGATAAAGTATTTCCTGATATAACTTAAGGATTATAGCATTTAATTTCCGCAATTTTGGATTATTCACAAACATTTTCTATACATACCTACCACCTACAATCAATGTAAAGAATAAAGCGATTTGTTTTAATTGCTGATAACCATGAAATGTACAAATGATGGATTTCTAATTAGACTTCGTTGTAGGTGCACCTTCTTAATGGGTTTGACTAAATTCCTACTCAGCGTGATCACTTCGCTGTTCTTATTCTAAGTACATATATAAATTATGAAAGGTATAACTATTAACGGTCTTAATGATGTTAGTTTGCTCTTGATAGTATTTCGATAAGAAAATGTATTTTGTCTTGTTTCTCTATAGGTTAATTAATTTAATTTTTATAAGATTTTTAAAACATCTATGATCATAATGATTTCCTTGGTGGGTACGATATAACCTTGATGAATTTATCTGTATTGCTGTTCTCCCATCGATATAACTGGTGAAAATGATTTAAACTCAGATAGGATCTAAAACATTAGGAGCAATTTCACTTTGGATGTATTCTTAAAGTTACACCAAACTGTTTTTTTTTTATATAGATCAATATCGATTTTGTCCTTCTTTTGTCCTTCTGTGTCTCTAATCTAACTATTTTTCTTTCGTTTTAGAGGAATGTTACGCATGAGACTGTAGAAAAGCTGCGCATGTTTGAGACAACAGGTACGTCGATTATATTTTTCTAAATTTTCTTTTATGTTTCTTCTGGTTAAGCATCTCTCTTACGTCAGCTAAACGTCATTTTCTATTAGATCTGTTCTTAGTGGATGGATTTTCTCAAGATATCGATTTTTTAACAGTTTGAATTTAATTCAGTAAATTATAAAATAAACTTCATTATAAGATGAGAATTAATTGTTTATTTCCAAAATCGATTGATGTAATCATCATGTCAAGAACAAGTTTCTGAACAAGCATTTTTAATCTATACAAAAGATACAAATAGTTTTTGGTTTGATCTGCATAGCTTGACGAATGAGTAAAACCATTTCACGCGTAGTGCTACATGTTTGCTCCTGTTTATTTACGTTTTTCTCACCATGCAACAGACTTATTTAGATATTTTGCTTTGATGTTTGATTATAATGAAATCCAAATAAGGATTCCTAAAGTATATGTTAGTATACGTTAGTTTTCAGTCAATGGTATTGCTGTTCTCTTATCACTTTTGTTTTATAAACAACAGCAACAATTTTTGGTAAAACAGATAAAAACATGTATATGTAAATCATGTAAATTTAAAGTATCTAAATCCTTTTTTCATCCTTGATAAATTTCTCGAAGGAAAGGAAATTATCGGAGAGAGATTTAGGATAGGATGAAGTTTATAACATTTTCTTTTGAACATTTTGTGCAGCAATCTTCATAGAAAGATTACTTCTTTTTCAAGCCGCTTTTAATCTTAACAAAAAGATGGGTGTGATATAAAATGAGATGTTATCAAGACATTAATTACGGGTATAGAAATCCCTCACATAAGTTGAAGTAATATATTCCTCTATCCACTCTTTTTCTCTATCCACTAATATATAGGAAGAACATTCGCGAATAACAAAATAAGGATTGGTGGCGAACGAGTATCAAAACAACATGGACAGGATAAGGTAGAACGTAGCGTAAAATTTACACAACAATATTTTCCATCCTGAACGGAAACTTTGCATAGTTTATCTTCTTTTCGAGAAGAAAGTTTCTTCTTGCCTCGATAAGAAACGATTTTGTAAGGATTATCAAAACAGTAAATTTTTATTCTCGTTGATTATCATAATGTTTGGATAACCTGGAAAAATTATCCTACCAAGAATTCTTTAAACAAGATAGAGGAAGGTTGTAGGCCAGCTATTCTTGTTTTGAAGGATCGACTTCGAAATGTTGATGATGTGAGTGTATTCCTACGACTTTTCTTTTTTGAGAAAAATGACTGTCCCTTTATCAACAAAAATTTTAAATAAAAAAGTAAAATCTTATTCAAAGATTCCTTCGATGAGATACAAACATTTTTAAATGATTCACACAAAATTGCAAATAAATGGCTACTGAAATAAAGAATACCGTAAATCCTCAATTTAACGCTGTGTCACTTATTCAAAACTCGACTTTCTTGGCGAGGCGCTTAATTGAGGGTGGCGCTTAATTGAAAGCGGCGCTTATTCAAAAACATATATGTATAGAATAAAATATAAAGTGTTTTCTAATTCCATGTAATAAGTTATGTCTCGATTATGCGCCGCATTTCAACTTTAGATGACGCGTAATCCATAGGGCGACGCTTAATCAAAAAGAAAGTCTAAAAACTAGGGTGCTTAATAGATGATGGCTCTTATTCGAGGGCGGTGATTAATTGAGGATTTGCGATAACGATGAGATTACAACACCACGTTCTTGTTTAAGTTGTCTGCATAGGATTTATCTCTAAAAATTTTAGAATTTGATAATGACAGCACCTCACTAGTTTTTTCTAGGTCAGTGCATTGAAATAAAGAAAAGGATTTAAAACAAATGTATTGCATGACATGTCATTTGCTTGAACTTAACTTCTGATTTCTTTTTAACTTTAAATTGATGTGTTGGTCAAAAGGATTGCAGAAATTGACGTAATAGAAGAAAGTATTCATTCATTTCTCCTCATGAAAATATAATTATTTCAACATTTGCACGAATAAATGAACTTGATTCGCCTTTCAAATGTCAATGATCTGGCATACTGACAAATATAAACTTTTTTTGAATTTTATTTTATTATATTACATTTTACCTATTATCAAAAGCATATATCATGACAATCTTTTATAGACCGATGTTGTCTCATCAAGTAATTTTTCATTATCTACATGAATACGAAGTTAATCTAAGATCTACATAGAATTCAAGAATCCAATTTCGATTCGATTTTTGTCATGATATGTTCAGAACAATTCATAGAGGATTACTGATGTTTATTTCTAGCTTCATGGTTAACCCGATCGATCAAAGTAAAAATATTTATTGCCTTAGCTTCATAAATGCTTCTTAAATCATAATTTCATACCATATTTTTCCCGCCTTCAGGGTATCAAAAAACAGGTACCCGGCAAGGACGTATTTCAGCGACAAGGAGCTATATGTTCATAAAAAATGGGATGGGAGTGGTTTATTATCTCTAGCTGATAGACATTTCATTCGGCATCTGATAACTGCGGTACCCAGCAGCTTAAATTATTTTGGAGCGCTGCCCACATTTACAGCACATTGCCAGCAAATAAGTCCATATGTATACTTTTGAACATCGATGCATAATTTTTGTATTTGAGTATGCTTTGTTATGGCAGGTTAAATTATCCATTAAGGGGGCTGAACCTCATTTAGCTCTAACCTTGCTACGTGCTTGGACGTATCTCCACCTTTTAAGTAATTGATTTTCTTCAAATTATATTCTATTATTTCATTTCATTTTATTTATTTTTAGGAATCATCGGTTGCAACGACGCTATACCTGTCAAATTATTCTGTCCTTATGGAAGCCACGTAGTATTCTTAAACGACGTACGTCAAAACTCGTTGAAATATACGAGTAACGCCACGACAAGATCTCCCGACGAAAAACGTAAATTACCGAGAAAATTAGTCCGAACGGGAATCAAACCGTGGACACCGGTTTCTGTATTAAACTCTCACCACTCAGATTCGTCTAATTGGGGAACAGTTGTCGAGAAATGTGTTCCTCCTGTGACTCACGAAAAATTACAGATCGACAGATCGGAACAGAGTAAAAAACCGGTCGTGTGTCTTGAAAGCAAAGAAAATGCGAAAAGGAAATATTTAGAACAATTTAATAACAACAATAATAGCAATAACAATGTCCAAGAAAAGGTAAAACCTCCTGTCTTTCCTCGCCATGATTCGATGAAACTTGTTAGGCATGGTAGTTTTGGAGGAAATTTTCATGAAAACACGAAATCAAGTCCCCCGGACGTAAAATTTGACATAAACGGTAATATTATCAATCGAAAACCGATATCGCCTCAAAGTAAGTCATTTAGACATAACCGAGCTGAACATCCAATGGCAGCACTCTTTACCAAGCAAATGAGCTTAGATCGAAATATTACAACACCGCTACCCCCAAAACCTCAACCCCTAACACCCCAATCCTCCCCTGAGTACAAGAGAGCTAAAGACGATATTGTTCTTCATTTTAATTCACCGGTTGTTCCAAAGAAACATAAAGATTTTGAAAAAGAAAATAGGAATATCATGAATACATCGTTGAGCGAAGAAGAAGGTCGAGGTTTACCGCTTCACGCGCCAATTATCGAAAAAGACTTTCATTCTCCAATACATCAAGGACGTAAAAATATACTAAATCTTTTCGAAAAGAACGACGCGAAAGAAATTAAGCGTTCGCGGACACTCGATCGAAGTGAATCGAAAAAAAAAGCATCTTGGTTTAGTAAAAGTGACCATAAGTTAAAAATGACAATGGATGCTAATTCGGGCGCACCTACACAATCTACAGAACAACAAAAATCGAAATTTAAAAAACAACATCGTAAATCGCGATCTGTTATGGTTCAACCAACATATTTGAATGAAAATAATAACATAAGTAATACGAGCCAAGAAGAAATCATACCAAATAAGGATATTACTATTGCAAAAGACATTCCTATTCCTAAAACCCCAAAACGCAAGAACTCGATTGGTGGCTCGCTGAAAGAGTCTAAAACAGAAAAACTTAGTATATTTAAAAGAATATATGGTTCACCTCAAACTGAAAAGAAATTAGACATTAATGATTTATCGTTAACAAAGAGATCTCGTAGGCACACTCAGCCGGTGGGTTGTATACAAAAAGAATTCATGAGGGAGTTGAAAGGAAAATTAGACAAATATTCTTCAGAAGATGAAGTGAAAAAAGATAATGGCTGTGAGAAAGTTGTATGGAATATAAACATTTAGATTTACATTGTCCTTGTTTTATTTTACAATAGCTGTAGAGGGTACTGTGCTCCCTGGTTATCCCTATACTGGAGTTGTAAGCTTCTCTTTGACAGCAGGCTAAGACTAAGCATTTGTTTTTACTAATTTATGTTTAGTTTAACCATTTGTTTAAAGAACATATCTTAAAAAACCTTATGAATTTACCCATAAAAATATCATGGTATTGGGATTTAAGAAATAAGGTTCAATATCAATTAAATCAAAGTTGTCATTTAGTCAATGTTCTGACCTTCTAATGAAATATTTAGAAAAACAAATTCCTGGTCAGGAAACGAAAACTTATAACAATGCAAATGACCTTCACATTTCTTAATAAAAACATTTTATTTATTTTATTTACGCAATCATTGAGTTAATTCATGAAAAATATGTAAGATGGAATAGGTTTATTAAGTATTTATTACTAAGGATCTTCTAAATGATTAATTTAGTGATGGATCATTCGGAATTTCAACACATTTTCACTGAAGATTCATACTGGGCGAAAGATAGGATAGGAGGAATGAAAATACACAAAAACTTGTCATCCATTAGTAATCAATTACTTATCTCCGGCACTTCATACCTCCTTTCTTAACAAAATAAAGGTTTTCTCCTGTATCAAATGTCTTTGATTCGACAGTTCTATTGTTTGAAATATTTTGTAACGGTCCAGCACTTAATTGTTATGTTATCAAGTTTCGTTTTACTAACTCTCACAAATAAATCTTGTCGATTTTTAAGTCGTATTGCACCAGAGCTGGGTGCAACAAAGAACTAATGTTGAATAATTTTGAAATAAAAATGGGGGAGGGTATCCGTATCTATACTACTGCAGTCTCTAAATTCATTCAATGCGTTTTTTTAAATTGTACATGATTTTATGTAAATTACATATTATTGTAAAAATAGATAAGGCAAACAAAATCATGTCCACACTTTACTGAGGCGAAAATCGTCGCCAAACGTAATGCTATAGATTACCGGTAGAAAATATTTTTATTTGACATTTTTTTGTTGCATAGTTGGATAGTTCAGCTTGAAAGCCTTATTATGTTGTGTACACCATACAATAGCTAGCTTGAAATAGTACAGATTCAGCAACATGTGTAAAAGAATTATTCATTTAACAAATGACGTCACTAATCTTGGATTACTGATCCTCAACTGGGAAAATATGAATCGAAAGTTAGATATTTTGAAACTATACTTTGCAGATCATACTGCGTCCCCTATTGTCATATTGACCATTGTTTGACGTCCTCGGGTCTATTTCTTGACACAAAGACGTCAACTAACGTTAAACAAATATACAAACAACGGCGTAATATAGGAGTATATGTTTTGTTTGCCTTAAGTTTTTTTGACATTTTGTGATATTTGTATATGATACTTTGCCTTAATTAATATGAGTAATGTGGATATATCGTCATATTTATAATTTATTAGATTTTTTTCATTTCAAAAATAACAATTATGATTTATTTGCTTATGTTCTCTTGTTTCCGTTTTGGTGATTAGAATCAAATAATACCATTTCCAATAGAAGACCGATAGAGGAGTTTATCGTCAAATATAAGCAGACACCAGCTTAATCGCTGCCAAATTATGTATCTAGACATATTCAAAAATTTGCAATTTTTCAATTTTTTTGGTACGCACCCTCGATTATATTATCATCGTTCTACTTTTTACCACATATTGTTTCTTCCTCGTGTTCAACTTCACTGTTTGCCCCCTCGCCGCACTCGTCTTTCAGACTCGAGAGTTCTATCTGCATAAAAATCAGTTTCTTCATGAACATTCGTCGGGGAAACTTATTTATCAATTTAAATTATCCGGTAACAGGACAATTGCTCCCAATCACACAATAATGAACACTTCATTACTCCTTACTTATTGCTTGTACATGTTCAAATAAGGTTTACATTTCAATGTCACGACTTAATCGTATCATTTCTTCTTATCAGTCATCATAAATATGAAATGAAATATGCTTTCCAGTGCATCTCACCATGGACTTTCGATGACTTACCAGCTACTTTCCTTGATTTGGATTAAAAGGGAAAAAAAGGAAATTATCCCAAGACATCAAAATCATATTTTTCATGTTAGAGCCACTCTAACATTTAAGGCCAAATAAATTGCAAGGATATAGGCAGTATGCATCCATGGATCGTTAAGAAATTACAGAGACATTCCTGATTACAAATCAAGCAAAAAAAAATAGATAATAATATATTACACTATTACACTGTCCTTTTCAACAGGAACATGCAAATAATGTCTATTTCCCAAAAACGTTCCACGAATATCATAGTAAAGCATACAAACTGTCATAAATCTCTTAATTTTTATCATAGCCACGCATACCAAGTAGTATTCAATGGCAAAACTATTTGTAAATTAGGATCATTTGACCAGATTCTCATGGCCCAATCCATTTTTGAGATATTCTCTTAAATCTGGTTACAATTTGCAAAATGTCAAAATATTTATATTCCCTGTCTTTCCATACAACTTTCGGATAAGTAATGTATTTGTCGGTTTAACCATAAATGATTTTTGAAAATAGTCATATGTAACAATTTAAGTAAGATTTAGTGTTTTCAATAATTAGTACCAACCGGAAAAATGAAAAAATGAGTCTTTTGTCAAAATAATTAAAAATAGTTTAAAAGCACAAAACAGGCACAATTCTATACAGAAAATGCAAAAAATGGCCAGTAAACGTTTTACAAAGAAGATTTTTGGAAAATCTTAGAATTGCTATAGTAAGGTTCGACTCATTTACCTTTTACTGTTCCAAAACATCATGTTTGTAATCTTGCTTATCAATCATAGGAAATAGAAAATAGGCAGTTTTTTTGCAATGTAAATAACTTCATCAAGAAATATTAGTTTCTAATACTATCTTTGCACCGCCAAAAACAATTTTGAAAAAAGTCTTTCTTTGCATTGTTTTTCTCACTTAAAGTGAAAACGAAGTACTTCATATTTCCCAAAATATTTTTTTGTCGATTGATTTATTATGATCTAGTATCTGATAACAATATGTCCTGAAAGTTGCAAAACCACTTAATACTCGACAGGTACTTTTCCGTAAAAAGACCTGCACGATGTCTAGGCCTATAGTAAAGAACGCCATGGTTTTCATGCATTTAGAGATTTTTGTAGTCTGACTAAACATGCCGTTACTTCGTGAAAATTTAAGCTTAAATAAAAATAAAAACATTTTTGAGATCAGATAAGATAGCCAAATAAGGAAAAATTAAAATTTTGAGATTTTTATGCGAAATAAAGAAGTTGATTTTTTCTTTTTTTTTTCTGAGCTCATTTCTTCTTCATTTTCAAACTTAAGTATGTCATATTAAGGTGCTTTTTGATAGCTACAATTTGTGCAAAAAGTAGCTTACACGAATGAAACTTTTTTTTAAGAATCCTTTGTCACCATTAATGCTCAAATCGAGTTTCCTGAAACGTTGTCCTTATTTGAACCTTGTCACATCATGACCACTATGAATATCTAGCTCCAACTTAAACGAAGTAGTCTGGCTTAAAAACAGTAGGGAAATTCATGAGACTCGCAAAATCTGAACTGCTAAGTGAAAGTCCCAGTTATCCAGTTATTTAACGCGAGTAGACTATTTTTAAGCAGAAGCAACCAACAAGGAGAAAAACAAGAATCCTACTAACAGTGATAATGTCAAGAGAAGAATTATATGTCGTCACGTAAGAATTAAAACATGCTAACTCGAAAAATTAATTTTTTTCTTATTTTCACATTATCTGTCCATTACACTTTTTCTAAGAGATCTGCCAAGAAAACGGAGGAAAAAAATT
>JAUKPT010001479.1:0-13068 GCA_032273505.1 Nanomia bijuga
CCAAAAAATCTAGGAAAATCAGTGATTTTTCAAGCTTTTATGGCTAAATATAGAATTAGTCTCAACTATTTTTGAACGTACTTTAGAATTAATGTCAAACACACACACGTGAAGAGTACAATCGTGATAACTTTATCCAATATGTCCTTAGTATTACAATAGTTACTAGACTTCTACGCAGTTTCAGCAGGCAACATGTAAACATACGAAATCATGGCGTACTATGATAATTATTATAGTACGCCATGTACGAAATCTATAGCTCTGGGTACTAAAGTTTGTTAGGATTCGATGCATTGACTGTAACCATTATTCTTGAGAAGACATATCACTTTTGAGGGGATCTTTTGGAAGTTTTTGGGTTATGATTGATGATATTTAAGCTAATCAAAGTCCATTATTTTCCATGACGTCAAAGTATATCCAATTCCCATGTACATCATTTCCTAAATGCGAAATTTGAGATGTTATTGATATTTATAATCATCTAAACTGTTTGATGAAAGACATAACAGTCCATGCAGAAACCAGGAATCCGTTTAAGAACTCAACTTTACAAAAAAGGTGACACCTGGTTTATGTCAAGTCTTAATTTAGAAAAACATGCACTTAAGATCGTGGGAGTTAGATTATTCAGAGAGAAAAATTTTCGATCTTTCAAAAACACCTTTAATCAGGTGAAAAGAAAACAGTGTTTTATGGCTTTCCTTACTTGTCTATCAGGTTAAAAGATTTTTTTGTAAACAAAATGAGTCAGAAAACGGAAAAGGAATTGTGTATAGTTTGTTGAGGAAAAAAAACAAGAAAAAATACATACAAGATTTAAGATAAAAGCCTGCTATAAACTAAAAAGTGACCCAACTGAATAATTTGAATTTAGTTCGTCTCGTGTTTCTTTGGTTCTTCTTTTATTCGATTCCAGCTCTTACTTTAAACCACACATATCTGGTTTAGACCATGCTTTAGATAAGGGACTGTAATTATTTTACTTGTCGATATCGGTAAAATATCCTCGTTGTTAATAAAAACCTCCAATCTAATAAGTTCAAATACCTCAAATTGTAGTGATTGTAAATTGTGACATTTTGAATTGAACTAATCAAAACCTTGATTTTTTTAAATTATCAAATTTCATTCGGTCTAAAAAGCCTTCATTTTAGATAGAAACATTAAATAGTATATGCCTCATTGTTAGGGATGACGACTCGGATGACAATATAGCAAACAATTTAATCACAGGAAAAAGCAATAATCATAGGAATCAACGGATTTAAGACTTAAGATTTAAGACTATTTTTTCCTGCATAGAAAAACACACATAAACGAACGGAAATTTTGAGTAAAAGAATTAGTCAGAACTTATATTCGTCATAAAACAGCTCTTTTCCATTCACATCACATATATGAAAAAGGTTTGTAAAATTGTTGACTAACTTGCGTCAAAAACAAGATTTAGAAAAACATTGAACAAAACTGAAATTTAGCATAATATAGGAAGATAATTTTTGCAGCTAAAGTTTTTAAGTTTGTTGAGTTTCGAAAATTAATCTTCCTACGTCGAGAAAATTGTGGCTAACTTGAATCAAGTATAAGTTTTTAAAGAGTATACTGAAGTTGAATAGTATCGTTAAAAAATTGAGATTCATTTAAATATACTTTTTTTTACTCAAAGGTTGAAAAACAGTTGGGGTAAAAAAGAATCACCCATCTATATCAAACTAAAAATGTTCTTGTATTTTCTTTTTTTTAAATGGCGCCTACGGCTATGTACTTTTAGATGGAATGATTTTAACTTTTACATATCTTTAACTTTCCTGAGATTTTTTAAAACTTTTCTTTCTCTTGTTCTCCCTCCTGTAAAGAGATAAACTGAGCGTATCTTTAACGGTAACATACAGGGAAAACCTTTAAGTCGATAATGATTTTCTAAAACTTAAGTTTAGTTAATTTTCTTCAGGTTCCTTTTACCCCACTTTCTGATAAAGAAACTTTCCCATCCACATTCATGTTTCAGAACTTTTCTTTTCTATATGACTAATCAACAGCAAATAAAAGTTTTAGTAGATGACAGTAACAATATTGTTCATGAAACAATGTATGAAGTATGAGATAGAAAAATGTCACAGAACTGTGTCTTTTATTAACCGCAGCAGGATCAATTAGAATGAAAGTTGAAAAAGGTAGTTATACAAGCATCAACAAATCAGAAAGAATGCGTTATTTCGATTGTCGGTTTCCATGACACATATGGCATTGATGTGTAAAAGTTTGTGACTTTTAATGAATATATATGGCCAAGGTTAATAGAAGGACAGACCAGTATTCGTAGAAATGATAAAAAGACAACATTTTTCTGTATTCTACGAGCATTTTTGATTGATACTCACCAAAATCAATAATTATTTGTTTTCTTTTTAAGAATATTTACAGTCAATATACATATTTATATAAATAAGATAAGGGTCCAATGTATCAACATAAAAAAGTTTTTTTTAGAGTTTTTGTTCTTGAATTGCATTCAAAGAGACTTTGAAAAACTGACATAACATGCGGTCCATCCAAGTTAATTTATTAGCCAAGAAATAGCCGCCTTCGTAAAACCCTAGATGACCACCGTAAGGTGTCACAGCGAACAGGGCATTACTGTTGACTGTTGTGTGACGTTTCATGTGCTTATGATGTTCTTGTGGAATCATTGGATCATCTTCTGCATTCAATAACAAAATTGGAATTTGGATCTTATCCAAATAAGGGCTTGAACTATTTTCTTGGTAGAATTCGTTTATGTCTGGCTCGTTAAGTAGTTTCAGAGTAAATTCAGTGTCTAATTGATGTAACGCTTTCGCTGAAATGATCTTATTCCAGTTCAAATCCAACGGTGGATTCATGGTTCGGCACAGCTCTGCAAGAACTGGTTTGTGATGCTTTACGACTTTCAATACGTTCCTTGTTAGACCATAATTATACAAAAATCGAAGGTTCTTCCACTGTTTGAAGAATTCGTTACATTCGATGACGTCATAACCAGCACAGACAGATGTTCCAAAATGAAAATTGTTTTGTCGTTCTGGTTTCTCACCGAGATATTTCAACAAAATGTTTCCACCAAGAGAAAAGCCAAGACCAATTAACTTATCAACGTTCTCAGTCTCGATAATCTTCTCGACTACTTGATTCAAATCTGATGTTTGCCCATACGTAAATATGCGTGGTCTTTTCAATTCGACACTTTTTAGTGCACCTGTATGGTTGTAAACTGCTACCCGAAAACCTTGCAGGTTCATGAATTTGGTAAATGCTTTGATGTAATTATTCTCTGCATGGTTACAGATACCAGGTACGATTAAAACCAACGCTTGTTTATCAGCTTTTGTTTTGATACATGCATCTCCTTCTGATTCAAAAATATCATAAGAGATGACAGATCCGTCCCAAGCTGTTAATTTATGCCGTTCACTCTTTGTTTCAGGAATATTACCAAACCGACCTATGGTTGTATGAAGGACACTTTGTACATGTCCACTTTTACCCCAAAAATGAGTAGGAATATAGTTTTCTGTTAAACAATTACACTTGGAAAGGATATCTTGAAGAAATGAAGATGATTCATTATAATAAAGTTTCGTTTTTGGTACATTATTACGATTCCATAATAATCGAATTATAAACGCAGCTAATAGGAACGACAAAACGTTCCGCAAAAACAAATAAACTTCATAGTCTGCGGCGAGGAAAGACGACATCTCTTTTAAGAACAGCATGCAAACCAACCTTCTTGTTTTATCTATTCCAAGACAGACCTACATATAAAATGAAATAATAGAGTTTTATTCGTAAAAAAAAGAAAAGTTAAACTAAAATCTACGCCCACATTTAGACTTTCAGTAATCCACTCGTACTAATATACAAACATAAACAAAAACAACGGATTTTTCTTTGAACTACATATATTTACTTCACCAACTAATCACCTTTATTCACTATACACTGACTTTATTATGAATTTTTGTTAGCGTAAATTATCGTATGATGTTTAGTATAAAAATGTTTGGTGTTTGTTTATGAATGCATCGATCATTGTACCTTGTATTCTTATAACATGTTGACGAAATTTAAGTCATACGATATACCATTTTTATGAAGAAAAAAAGTTGTAAGTCACCTGTTAATGCATCTCGTAATGTTTATAATGTTAAATTGTTTGAAACTACAAAAACGTTAAACCATAATAAAAAAAAAATAGTAAGAAAAAAATATATAATAAGAAAATTTTTATTTTAAAAAAAACAGTGAATGACACGATAAGAATTATTTTTGATTCATCTGTTACCAAGGCTACTATTGATAATTTCTTTGCAATATTAATGTATTTGAACTATAGCTGACATAAATGTTATTGATCTTATAAAATAATAGAGTAGAATACATTATTTATTTTAAGGTGTTGACAATTTTTTATAGATATATTCACAAAGCGACGGGAAAGTACTGATTAATAAATGTCTTTAATGGCTTAGTGTGTTTATAAAAACATCTGAAAATGTTCTAACTCGTTTAATTAATTAAATTTGTACTATCCCTATCTTGAGTGGAATGTGAAATATGAGTTTCAGATACATAATTATAATCAAATGCTTTGCATAAATATGAGAATGTGCATTAGGGAGCGGAGCGTACATTTATATTTAATTTCCAGGGGTTCGGTCCGGATTTTTGACTTCCATATAACGAATCATAATTCCCTAAAGGAGCAAAATAAATTTTTACCCCGAAAATTAAATACCGAAATTTCACGACCCCTAAAAAAAGCTCAAAAATTTTCATGACTTTCTCTCAAGACTTTTTCACCCTGTGATAGCTATTGTCCAATAATGTAATCGGCTGAAAAATGGCTCTTTAAAGTTATTCAATACAGGAAATATTCATGACCCCTATAAGTTCCACAAAGAGATTCATAACCTCTAAATATTTAATGGAATTTTGAAAAAACCTAAATATGCAGCGAAAATTTCCTTTAACCCTTATCAGTGGCGTATCTGATCCTTTTTCTGAGTATCTTCAAAGATGATTTCAAACAAGATTGGTTGGATTGTAGTATAAAATTATGTTTTGTTATTTTGATTTTACTCACAAAATAACTATTTGCTCTTAATTGGGTAGTTATATGGAACAATTATCTGTAAGTAAAACTATCGGTAGTTTTACTTACAGATAATTGTTTTACCAGGCACCATTACACCATCTAATTTTTTTTTGCATGATGTAAAAAGATAAATTCACCGTTTTTGATTACAGATTGACATTCAATATCAAACAGTTGTCGTTGAAAATATATACTGAAGTCCGTCGGTCATTAATATTAGCGTAGGTGTGTGTATAAATTTCCCCTAAAAGTTTCAAAAATTGTCCTATAGATATTGTCCTACAGATATTGTCCTACAGATATTTTCCTACAGATATTGTCCTATAGATATTGTCCTACAGTTATTGTCCTATATATATTGCCCTACAGATATTGTCCTACAGATATCGTCCTACAATTATTGTCCTAAAGATATTATCCTACAGAAACTGTCCTACAGATATTGTCCTACAGATATTGTCCTACAGATATTGTCCTACAAATATTGTCCTACAGATATTGTCCTACAGATATTTACCTACAGATATTGCCCTACAGATATTGTCCTACATATATTGTCCTACATATATTGACCTACAGATATTGTCCCACAGATATTGGCCTACAGATATTTTCCTGCAGATATTGTCCTACATATATTGTCCTTCAGATATTGGCCTACATATATTGGCCTACAGATATAATCCTTCAGATATTGTCTTACAGATATTGTCCTTGAAAAATTGTCCTACAGATATTGGTTTACAGATATTTTCCTGCAGATATTGTCTTACAGATATTGATCTACAGATATTGTCCTGTAGATATTCGATTAAATATCTGTAGGTTGACAAAAATATCGATTTATATCTGGTATCTCTTTTGTATGGGAGGTGCCTGATAAATTCAATTAATGTGTTATTAAAACACGAAATCGAATACCTACTTATCATTGCTCTTGCTGATCTATCAAAGATAAATACATCAAAATTGTCATATTTGAAAAAGAATATGCTAAATGTATGCTAACATTTGAGACAAACATACGATACAAAGAAGCAGTGAAAAATAATAGCAAAATGTTATATAGTGGCGTCGCTAGTATTTGGCTATGGCATAATTTTGACTAATTTTATCGGATTTTTGGCTTACGTTGTTGGATTTTTCTAAAGTAGATGTCTCTTGAGTTAGTTGGCACATAAGTATCTATTCTAACGATAAAAAGAAATTCACACTGTCAGATTTTGATTCATTAGTTAAACATCACTCTCGTACACTTTTGAAGAGAGAGATTTACCCTCGAGTTTAACATTGCTTATACCGTAATGCTTCGATTAAAAGCCCCACTTCTTTTAAACGCCCCCCTTGAATTAACGCCCCCCCTTTTTTCAGTTTTTTATAATAAACGCCCCCTCTTTTAAACGCCCCCTCGAATAAAGCTTTACTTCAAGCACATGAGTATTTAATCGCTGCTGCTCCAGCATTCAATATCATCGAGGAAGATGATGCTGACGATGATATTGATATTTAATCTATTTGATATATGCATTTTTCATTGATGTATAAAGGAAAAAAAGAAAAGAAGAGTTCTACAAAAATGAAATAAACTCCCCCCTCTTTTAAACGCCCCGGGCGTCTAATCGAAGCATTACGGTACTTTCACTAAATGTTCCATCCTTATTGGGTGTAAAGAATTTCACAAAGTAGGGAAGTCTGTAACATGATTACATATAGTAATACTTTCAGATAATATCTATAGATAATTTTTGTTTCAATCAAAACTTTCTTATACCAAAATACCATTAATTGTTCCCAAAATCCTAAAAACCCTTGCATTATTAAGAATGAGGAGAACAGAAACAAGAAATAATAACACCACATTTTTTTTTTTGAAAACCATATTTCTTTGCAAATGAACAATTCAAGAGAACCTGACAAACATAAATTTTATTTGCAGAAATGATGCTCACACAAAGAATAAAGCCACATTTCAGACAAAAAATAATTAAGATCAGCTTCTTACATATTCTTAAATAGACAAGACACTGCGCTATTATCTTAACAAAACAAATTTTCTTATCAACTATTAAAACCTCAGCAAACAAGTAGTGTAGAACTGTTTCAAAAATGGTCATGATACAAATTGTTATGAATCTTATCCTCGTCCGCATGAATAGGCCAACGCTTAAATACAACTTACCAAGTGAAACAACATAAAAAGCTGATTTAGGTGAAACTCAATTTTACAATGAAATAAGCCAACATTTATCCTGTGAAAAATAAACAAGTTCATAGTCAAAATGTAAAATGTTTCTGAAATTGCAGTACATGAACATATAAGGAACCATATAAACTAAAAAATGGAGATTTTTCAAGATAAAAGTAACTGGTTTATTAGCTTGTTCTGATCAGTCATGCCCCTCGGACAATTTTTAGCCATCTTAGATCAATGTGCGAGGTCACAGTACAGGTATAAAATTAAGATCCTACTTTCATGACATGATGGCATCTAACAAAATGTTTTGATAAAAAAAAAACGAAAAAAACAAACTTGTTAGGCGATTCTTTGAAATATTGAATTAATAAAATCTAAAATCAAACTGTGCTTATTTGCTCCAGAATAAAAAACTATTTGAATGTCATATCAGATAATAAAAAAAATCAAGACAAAAAAATCACATTCTCCACAGAAAAAGTTATGTTAGGATTTTAAAGGAGAATAAACACTTCCAAGCTTCCTTATTCAACATTTCGATCAAAAGCCAAGCAAAGATCTTTGTTTTTAAATACTTAAATTATATTAAATGAAACTTGTAAAAACCTGAGATGAAACAAAATGCTAACAATGATATAAATGGGAGAATCAGAACCAGAATTAAATAGAATTTAACCATAATTAGAAATAAATCTTTTAAAAGGATTTTAAGAATTTTGTACATAAAGAATAGATTTCAAATTCAAAATCCAGACTGTTCATCAAGGAAAAGTATTCTATACGCTAGAATGATAAGTGCAAAATAGTATTATACAATAAAATACAACTCTTTGAACAAATATCTGTATTTAAATTGATAGGTTTAAGTACCAACACGCTTTTGAAATTTTTAAGACATGTGTAAAGAAGGATCTAAAATCATGATTTCATCAATCATTAGTAGAATGATGTATACATATTTATGCTTTCATTCAGACTGTACATATATTTTTTATTCTTTTTAACCTAAATATATCAGCTTCAAAGCGAAAATAGTCAAAAGCCATTAAAACTAATATCCGTGGCAACGCAAATAGTAGCACCAGAAAGGATTCTTCATGTCAGATAAAATGTCTTTTAAAAATGGATGTAATAAATATGCCAATTTATCTACATCGTCACAAAAGTAAGATAATAAACACAAATCACTAGCCGATGAATTGTTCACAAAAATTATTTCTTCACTCAGTGACTCACTGACTTAATTCAAGTCTGACGCTTGTCTCTCACTGAATTCAAATATATGCTCTCAATACAAAAAGCATTTTGTGAAGTTTAGAAGGGTAGTAATATGCCCCAATTGAAACACTAGACCTAAAATGAACATTCTACAAAATAATGAATTTAACAACATTCAGAAAGACAGTAAGTGTCGTCATGGAAAAATTCAACTTGAATTAAAAAGAAAGATTGAAACTTTTTATTCTTAATCAGCAGCTCACAACAGATGCTCATATACAGTTTTTTAAGAACACATTAAAAAATGCAAAATAACAAAAATAATAATAAATTCAATTTACAACTAAAGACAACTAGAGTTGAAAATTGACATATTGTAGAAATAGACAAGACATAATAAGGTGTAAAGCCTAAAAAATGGACCATACAGTCACAATAATGACAAAGATTTTCTTCTTTAAGAAGATACTTTATTCATTGTCTCCTTTTTACTTCATGTCTGTCGCAAGTACTCAGTTGTATTCCGTTTTCGAGAAATTCGAACCCATGTTGTGCTACTTCAAAAGGAGTACTAAGCACATGTCTGCACCAATGACTTTATTCAAATAGGTGGTAATATACTTCCGTGAGATGTTGGTGAACAGGAGAAGCACACAATATTCCAACTAAAATTCAAAAGACTACGTCTTTTTTATGTTCACCTACGAAGATACTAATTATGAATTTTAATTGCTTTTTCAGTATATGCATAACGGGTACGTTTTGGTGCTTTATTCACATGATCAAGTCCTAGCCAATAAGGTTGTGCCGTATTACTTTGGAAGTCTGATAGTGTTAAATGCATTGTAGGGTCTTCAGGAAAGTATGTTACTTTACCCATTGAAACTAAGGAGAACTTCACTTTGTCGAATTCCTTATCAGGTAATTGCAACTTCTTTCGAACTCTGTCTTGTACTGACTGAATGGTTTCTCCTTCTGTAATCTTTATATAAAATGGTGTACCAAATGCAGTGTAGGCTTCTTTTTGAAAATGGATCACAGGAACAAGCATAGAATTTTGGTCGGTTTCTATTTCGTCAAGAGGTATTTCTTCGATACGATATTGTTTCTGCGGTTGCTGAACTAATGCATCCAAACTATTTGTACCTGGAACTATACGCTGTATTTTCGAGGATAAAATCTCAACAAGTCGAAGCTGTTTTACGTCCTCCGTTGGTATCTCTTTTTGTGCTTCCGACAATAAATCATGAACAAATCCAGATTTATCAACTGGTATAACAAGATCCCTTTCATCTTTTAATTCAGAATTGATGAAAGTGCACTTGAATTGAATCTTGCGTTCAAGAATGTTGACAGGCATTGAAAGAATTTGATAATATAATTTCTTTGCTCCACGTCTGCCACCAGCAATAATTTCTTTAAGTTGTCCATCAAAGGTACACTTGATGGCATTACCAGGATGATCCCGATACACTTGAGGCTTGAAGAACTGAATTTTCATCATGTCAACATTGAGAGATTTTGCAACTGTTTGAGCAATTTCACCATACGTCATCTTAAGATTTAACGTCTCAACGAATCCTTGATCATTAAGATTATTTTTGTCACAAAAAATCACTTGAGCTTGTTGCAGAATATCCCGGAAATACTCAATTGGTGTGGGAACTTCAAAATCACTTATATTCGGAAGTGCAGCTTGAAAACATATAATATCTCCATCCATTAGATCTTGAACTACCTCATCAAATTTCTTATCAGTGCGAGTTTTCTCGGTTTGACCGCATTTGATTTCCTCATAGAAAAGAAGGTTAGTACCCTTAGGTAGACCAGCACGTTGACATAGCATCGGAAATAAGGAAGTAGGTTGAGCCTTAAGATCAATATAAGCATGACCACAATATGACATAACTTTTGTTTCAGGATTATAATATTTAAAAAATAAAATTATTTCACTTTTGCTATCAAACTTAGGTAAACTGTCCATTTCAGATTCAACATTAATTGTTTCTAAAAATGCAAGCATAACAGGATCTTGATCATTTGCATAAAACAACTCAATTTCATCTGAAGTTTCAAAGCGCCTCTTATCTTCAGTACGTATTTCAACACCAGCAGGGCGTGTAGTGTTGTTTGCACGCTTTTGGAATGGCCAGAGTCGACATTGTGATGCAGTAAAACCAAACGATTCAGCAATAATCTTCGTGGCATCCTTCAACTTCTCTTTCTTCAATATTTTGAAGTTAACAGGCTTGACGTTGTCAAGATTAAATAGATCATTACCAGACCACATGCAGAAAGAATCTTCTGTCAGTACTTGCACATCCATATACAAATGTGCTTCATTTCTTTCCTTTCTTCTCTGAGCTTCTAGTCTTCGTTCTTCATTAAATTTCGACTCTAAGTGTGACGGAATATCATCATTTGTTACATCACATAACGTATTTTGAATATCACAGATACGAATATATGACAACATGTAAGCATTTGTACAGTGGCGTATAACAACTTCATCATCGGATCCACCAAAATTATTCTCAATAGCTTCTTTCTTTGATGCTTGAGACACAACATCATCATCAAATTTGAACCATTTTCCATCTCCCTTAGGATTTATATAAACAACATAATGACCTCCATGGTTGTCTCCAGAATGTACAAGAACAGATTGCAATGTATAAATTGGTGAAGGCTCATTCTTTTTAGACTCTTCTTCAAGATAAGGAGTAAGGTCTAAAGTCTCTGGAAAAGCGTATCGATCATTCAATTTGTAATTCGTATCTGTCTGAGGATCATATTGAAAACGAAGAAGATGAAGATGCAAAACAGGAGGAAAACGACGAAAAATAACACCTTTTTTAGCATCTTGTAAACCGTGCTCTCCAGCATCGTATTTGTTATCACCATCTAACATTTCACCTTTAATATATTCATTAAAAGAGTCCAAAACATCTGTTTTTCCTTTAATATTTAATTGAATATCATAGAAAGGTTCCTCCCTAGATGAATAATAATCTACATTTGTACATTGTATATATGAATTCATTTTGCCTTCCAAAAGTTCTGGAATAGTTCCAGCAACACACGTTGATTTCATCTTCATCTCCATGTTATCAAGTAAGACCCTACATAGTTCTTGTGCATCATGCTGCATGAAACTATCCAGAGTTTCCCAACCAAAAGATTTGGTTAATTTTTTCGTTGCGACTGATTTTTCACTGTATTGAAGCTCATAAAATACTCGTTGTAAAGCAAGAGCAACACTTTTATTTATATCATCATTTTCTGTAGGCATTTGATAGACTGCTCTTCGCAGTTTATTTGTTAAAAATAATGTTTGTAATAAGGAATTCATATAACAAGTAGCACCTTGATTCTTTAATCCAACATAACCTGTTAACTTTTTCGAATCCCAAAACACACCATGTGGTGCTTCAGCCTGTATAGCTGCTTCAATACTTATGGAATCATTTTTATTGTAACCTTTACCCGAATCTATGATATCAATCCAAGGAACAAACGAACTGTAACCCCAATCGTTTTCTTTTGCGAAAAACACATGAGTAATACGTCTCGTAAAGTCGTCTCCTTTATGATTCTTTAAGGTTATTTTTGCATGAGCTTGACATGACCAAGACGAGCCTTCTCCTTCTGGATCACACTGTACAAAAATACCAGCACTTTTAATTCGTTCACCACTTTGATTTGTACTGTAACGTGGCATCAACATGACTCTCCATGGTAAATTCCTGATCATAACAGGTTCACTTAGAACTGTATCTTTTATCTTGCTTACATTCTTCACTTCAAATCCGACTGTTCCTTCAGCTCGACAATGATCTTCAAAAGTTTCTTCCATCTCAACATCTTTTGTTTCTTCTGCAGTCTCAATAGGGGAAGGAAGACTTTCTGCCACAACATCCTCTGTGTCCTGCATAACTTGGGTGGTTTCGTTCCTCTCCTCTGTTGCTTCATCAGTTTCTTTATCACTATTTTTTCCCTTCATTTTTTTGGTGGTGGAGTCTTTAAGCTTGCCAAGCTTTTTTAATGTACCGATATGTTGTTGTTGGCTGTGAGAGGTACCCAGGGTGCTTGTTACCACCTTGGCGTTTTTACTTGCAACCAGACCCAACTTGTAACCTACCCACCTGAGGGTGGATATAAACTGCACGTAGACAATACACTATATTCATTAATACGCATTTCTTTATGGCATAAACTTGTTACAAAACGAAAATGATAGTCGACAAAACCAGTTTTATGGAAACCCCATTTGTCTAAAAAGAAAAAAGAAGAAAAAATTTGTTAAAATTTTAATGATACCTTTCCTTTTCCTAATTTGAATATGATAAAAACTTATACTGGGTCAAGTCTCAGATTTTCTACTTTCTTTTTTTTTCATTTCTATTTAGCATAGGGAACACAAATGAGAAGAAATTTAACAAAAATATTGATTCAAAAAACTTTCCAATCCATTTTTGGATTTTGGCCTTTTCGTAGTGGGCCCCCTTTTTTT
>JAUKPT010001480.1:0-15236 GCA_032273505.1 Nanomia bijuga
AGTGCGAGCACATGCTCATCTACTGTTATAGAATCCAATGACAGGTTAAATATCATGAAAAAAACAACAAGTGTTTCGTACAATTCACGTGTGCGTTTTTTCGCGCTCCTAAACGGATTTGCGTGCGTGTGGGCGTGTGCGAGCGTGGGCGCGCGCGTCTCATGACAAAGACTGAAACGAATTGTGAACTCTGATTGTGCCAAGGTTGTGCTTTTATTGTATTGTATTGTATTCTTCATCATAGTATTAGTTCATAATTATTTCGCGAAAAAATACCAATTTTTAATTCCAGTAAAAACTTTCTATGAGTGAGTTCCAATTGCTGCACTTCAAAAACTGGGTAATAAATTTGAAATAAAACCATTTATCATTTCAATTTACCAAATGACCTGTGTTTTATTTTGGTAACCATAGCAACAAATCGATAGGCATGTGAAGAATTTTCTCATGTTTAATTAAAAACAAAATGATTTTGTAATGTACCAAAAATCTATTTATGAACTATTGTTCAATGGTGATAATCAGGGTGCGAAATTATGCTGACAGTTTCACCAGCTATCGTAGTATTCATTCAAGTCAAGGTATCAAAAAAAATTATGCTAAATGGACAAAGTGGAATATACTCCTGGTGTACCATAAAGATATGCACTAGAAATGTGGGTAGATTTTAACATTTGATTGTTTGAAATTACTGTATAATATGATGGGCCACTCTAAGAAGTGATTGTTCCCAAATTACAGCAAATTCAACCTTTTGATTTGTTAGAAATTACATCATTAAGACTTTTATATAATGGGACACTCTTTAGGATCATCTGTCTGGAACAAAAGGTAATATTTGCCTAAAATATTTGCAGTGAAACATTTTACAGGTACTTTCTGATCATTATTAGCCTTAATTGGTCCATTCCAGTATAAAGTCCATTTTCAAAATGGACTGGATTGGGCATAAAAAGTAGATGAAAAAATGGTATGGTTCGCTAAGTTTGCATTTCTACTTCTGAGATAATTAAGATTGAAATTAGCAAAATTGGCATTTGTCAAAAATATGGAAAACCATACCATTTTTTTTTATCTACTTTTCATGCCTAATTCAGTCATTTAATCCGTTTTTAAAATTGAATATTTTGAAAATTTACTTTATATTAAGGCTAATTATGGTCAGAAAGTACCTTTATCCCCAGACCAAGCCTGTTTAGCAAGATTGTTCTGTTAATTTAGATCCTAAGGAATACAAAAATTGCAGTGACATCAACGGCCTTCTCTGGTGGCACAATCCTCAAAATATGGCCATTCTATTTAACTTATGACCCTAATAGTTCAACTATAAAACAATAATATAAAAAAAATTGGTAACAAACCTTAAAACCATTCTTCAAAATCAAAATATAAAAATCAAATAAAGCAACACGTTTTAAGAAATAACTTGAATAAAATTTGATGAAAGAGATAATTCAATCTTCATTTTATAACCAACACAACACACTTCAAAAGTTGGAGAAAAACCTACTTTTATTTTAAAGGAGATAAACTTTTTTATCAGTTTGAGAGAATAATGAAAAGACTTAATAAAAAACTTCATTGTAAATAAAAAAGTGTTTTGAGAAATGTTTTGGACTCTAAACAAAGGAAAGAGTGATGAACTTTAGATTCTTTTCACACCTCACACACCTACATGCTATATTATGACAACAATATGCTTGGAACACAATGAGGTGTTTTCATTTCTCCATTTCAAGTGTGTGAAAAATGATACCAGTAGATGTTATTTATACTCCTTATTTCAGTCTTCGGAATTAGAATGTTTCCTCTGCGGCAATCTTATTAAGTAGTATTTCCTCAAAAAAATACCACCCTAAAACAGCCATTTTAGCCATTATGGGTTCTGGGTACTAACATTAAAGTAATGTCAAAAGTCACACCCATACAAGTCAAAAAAAGGGTACAAAAATTTATCTAAGATGTACAAAACGTATGTAAAGTTGAAAAATGACCATTTCATGAAGAAAGTTTGTATTTTTTATTGCTGTCAACAAATAAAAAGCCTGCGTCAATATTTGCTGCAATTGCATTTTGTTGCAGTAATTCCAAAGACTTATTTTCTACACAAGAAGGAGAGGGAGGTCAGCTATATTACGACCAACTTAAGGTCCCCTCACCCCACAGTAGCAGATTATCGGAATTTATAAGAATTTGTCAGGATTTGTGACAAATTCCAACAAAATTTGACAAATTTCGACACTTGGCGCAAATACTGAAGGGGGATCTAACTTAAAAAAGGGACGAGCATAGGATATATCCAGAAGATAATAAAAGACGAGCATAAATCGAGAAACTTAACCAAAGATGTTCGAGTTCACTCGAAATAAATCAAGTCAAGTCAAATGTTACATCAAATTTCACAATAGTTTTTTTGAGGGGGCTGCGCCATGGAATTTGTCCTAAAGTATTGAATGACAAAATTGGTCCACTTTCAGATATTGCCAGGCATAGTATGCCTAACCCATTTATTTGATTTATATTGATTTATATTGATTTTCTACTAGTATTACTGCATTATGGATATATTTGCAAAGTTAGTATCTGCAATTTTTGTTCTAAAAAAAGATCAAATGACAATCTTTTGAATTAAAGCAAATTAACCTCAAATTTGCAGAAAACGCTTGGTCCTTCGTTCATACATTTTGGTACATGAGACAAACTTTTGAGATTTAAGATTTTTGTTAAATAACCAAATAATCATCACATCGTACATAAAGAATGATTATGGACGAAAGTTCAACAGCACATATACCTTACTCCCAAGTGAAGAAAAAACAACATCCATTAACAACAAGAGAAAACAAATTTCCCAGTACATTAAAACCAATATTAATTGTGTTTTTCTATATCTACAAAAGAAAGCATAAAAACTCTACTTATTAATAGAATCTTTATACATCACATTTAGGAAAGTATCAAGTAAAATAACATGTTGTGTTTCTTAAACGTAGAATGTCCAATCAGCGAGAATCATTTATCTTATCTCGATTATGTCTAGACATAAAAATCACTTAAAATAACTCAGTTCAATGAGGCATCTTTTAGGCATCTACTGAATTATGGGTAAATTTTGATAAAACCACCAAATTACTTTCCTATCCTGGGACATCATCTTTATCTTGCTACAAATGAGGAGGGGTAGCTAAAAGATTCTCTGATCGGTTGAAAGTCAGGATTGAATCACTTAAAAATATTTTCATGACTGAGTTTTGACAAAAGTACAAATTAGTCACAAGTAATAGTAACCAAAATAGATTTTTATGGTTAATGGTCAATGGTGTGCACTTATGGAACAGTCATGCACAAGTTCTCTACGTGCTTATCGAGGTTATGGCTTAAGTCCCACCTAGTGTTTAGTCAGCTACCAATTGACTACCCAATTTCCCTCACATGGCATGGATCAACCCAACGATAGTTAATGTGCCCTCGCTGAGAGGAGGCCTTAATTTAGGCAAATTTAGAGTCCGGATATCTAACCCTTCCCTTCCTTATAAAAGTCCAAAATATGCCCTTTTAAAACAAAATATTGGGATTAAACCTCTAATAGTGCCCTTTTTGAGACAAAATGTGCCCTTTTCATGAAAAACGGACACTGCCCTACTTTTCTAGATTAGGGCCTGGAGACTCGAGTGCATTTTATCGCATCATTTTTAATGACACTGGCCTCTACCATCTGCGTCACCCATCCTAGTAAGTATCTCACAAACAAAGACTATGCTTAACTTACATGGATGGAAGTGTGCTGAATGATGCCATACCTGATGACGTTGGTACTTATTGCACCTTCTAACCAATCAAACAACAAATTTGTGTAGACAATCGATTGTCAATAAACAGTTCAAAATCAAAGTCAAAAAATATTTAGAAAATGAATAAATTGGGTTGCAGATATCATATCTTGAATTACCAGAAATGGGTATGCAAAATATATCACAGTAAATTGATCTGATATAATCAATAATTAGATAAATATCAAACCTTATTAAATACCAGCAGATGTTAAAAAAGGAAATAAAAATAAAAGTTAGCAATTAAGGGATTGTCAACAGCTTGTAAATTCAGCATGAGATTGGTTGAAAATTTTATCATGAAGATTCTGATTGGTTTATTTAAGAATCTTAACATGAGTTCTATCTTCAACAAACTACTAACAGTGACATTTTGAAATCAAAGAATCATGATGATGTAATTTTCAACCAATGAGACAACAAATTTACTGATAACCGTTTAATTGGATGAAAACTACATCATCATAAATCTGATTGGTTTGCTCCTAAGTGCCACAAAACTCAAAATGATGAAAATATATTTAAGTGAACCAATCAGAATCTTTATGATCAACCAATCAACCAATTAAATGGTAAGTTAATACCTCTAATACCTAGCCAATTCTTAGAAATGTTTCTCTACAAAATGCATTAATTTAAATAGTTGATTACAAACTCCTGCAGATGCATTTAAAAACATATCATAAAAGGCATATTATCGCAATATGGAAACTTTTGAGGAGGTGCTCTAATATATAGTTGATTGTTATTTCAGACATAATAAAAAATAGAATATTGGCTACATAACATGTGAACTGTCAAATTCGATATGGAATGTTTGTTAATTCTGTTAATTAAAAAAAAGACTGAGAATGTAGCTAAAATCCCATAATAAAAATGAAAATGTAAACCCATCCTTGGATGCTATTCTTCATTCTGCCGTTTGCTTGATTTTAGAAGCATATTCCATCATTCCACTTAATTTTCATCCGAGTTCTGCTTCTGCAGGGTGCTATTTTAAAATAGGGAAAATCTAATGGACGGAATTCGATAGAATAAATCGATATAAAAAATAATCCAATTAAAGAGATTGATTAAAAGAGATCAATTTCTTTTATTCCATACTTTTATTTCTCTATGGCCTTCTATTCTGTATTTCACCAAGAATAAAGTCCCCTTACCCTTTAGTGGTTAATGTGGTTAATGTATCTATCCAAAAAGTTGAGCAGGTTAATCCTCTCCATGAATTTGACCATTACATATATTACATATGACAGATAGACTCACAACTTTTTACAACATTGATACTAGCTTGGATGGCTGTCAGATCATGTTGTCAGATGCTGAAATAGGGTCAAAAAACTACTATAAATACTGAAGTATAAGGGTACTGATTTTGACCAATGGGTGGTGGTAGTATACCGATTTTTGGCTAAAAGTATTTTAGTATGCCTAAATGTTGTATATTTTAGTACCGCCCACTCCGCATCTGAGATTATAGGTTAAGTGAATCGAAACCTTGTATTGACCAAAAAGAAAGCCATAGCTGAATTAGATAATATGATTAAAATACTCAAAAAGAAATAAGGCTTAACTACTAAAGTATATTTAAAAATCATATACTTTATACTGCATTTATTTTCAATATCCATAATTAAACCAAACAACTAACAATTGCAACACATGGTGATGATCAAAATAGAATATTGATTTTTGAGTGCATCCTATCTTCTCAAAACAAAGAAGTTTATTTATGTTGATGTTAGTGTTTAACAACTAGTTACTTTTGGAAAACAAAACAAATCGAGATCTACTATGGAAATTGTATAATACCTAAGTCTAGACATGCAAAGAAATTTGAACTGTTGTGACATAGATGAAAAGAAACCAACTCTAATTAAGAAACTATCACCAAATTTCAGCTAGTTTAGCTGTTTGAATGGTTGAAAATGATCAAGAATATGATTGGTTCAATGTAGAATGTCACAATTCGATGATTTGTTAAAATCAAAAGATTGGTAAGAAATTACATAAGATAATGATTGGTCCATGCAGTATTTTTGATTTTAACAAATCATCATATTCTAGATTGAACCAATAAGCTCCCTGATGCTGTGATCTCTAACCAATCAAACGGCTAAAATAGCCAAAATTTGACGATACTTCCTTAGGGTGTATTAAAGTACGGATAAATTTTCCGTTTGATTTGTTAATAATTACATCATCAAGAAACTGTTTGGTTCATTCCAAAATGTCATAATCTAATTAAACTAAAAATTTGAAAGTGGACATATCAGAAATCAGAATGTCGTTGATGTAATTTTTAACCAATCAAATAGCAAATCTTTTTATAACAATCCCTTACTGAGAAAAAAATAACCAATCATAGGATTAAAATATAATGAAGTAATTAATTTAGCTAAAATTGATTGATTAAGTTTAATCAGTTACTTCAAATATTATTTAATAAACTCCTCGAGCTGTTTTCGATAAAGTTCTATTAAAAAAAACAAATGAGGAAACTTCTGGAAGGTTGATGGATACAAAAACTAATTGAAGAAAATACTTGAATTTTGTTTTTTAGTCGAATCTTTTCATTGTTAAACTCTTTTTTGCACATCATTAATGCATGATCTCAAATTGAAAAAAAAATGAAATCATTGGCATCTAAGACAAGAAAAATATAAATAAAAAGTGATAAGAACATTCTTGGCTTTAAAGAACTAAGGAGTTAATAAAAGAAAAATTAAAGACTGACATTCATCTCAAAACTTAAAACTAAACCAACCAAAAATAGAAAAATCTTAAAACAAAACAAGGAATGATTTATAAGCAAATCTCAAATGATTTATTGAGCATTAACAATTCTGACATGCTTAATTGATAGTACACAAGAATAACAATTTAAATACTTTGCATAATAGTGTTGCTGCCATTAAAAAACTTGAGGTTTTCCTTGATGAACAATAACATGCTGGATTTTCTTCAGCTCAAACAATATGACATACTGTGTGAGTAAGATACCTAAAATAGCAGAAAGATCAGTCAAGTGATTGTATGTGAAACTCATCTGCCTCAATTGTGGTCACCTCAGCTAACCACAATGATAACATAAACAAAAGAGATTTTATGAATCGTATAAATGAGGCTTACCATAAAATTCAAGAAAAAAAAACAAAAACCAAGATAAAGTGTTGTTCGTGTCTAGAAAACATGAATTAATTTGACATTCAATCTTCACCTTCGCATATCTACTTCTTTACTTCTATTGCCTAAATTTGATCTCTTCAAGAATTGTAGCGTAGCAGGGTAAAATAGATCGAAGAATTTAATGTAAATACGCTTCAATCTTCAAATGTCGTAGTGTTTCTTTTGCAAATTTATAATCTGATGAAAAAGAATTTAACACACCTATTCTGCATTGAACTGATTAAATTTGTTAGTTCGAATAGAAGTAGATGGTCCCTTGATAGACGGGATAGTCGCAAAATTATATATTGAATTCTTTGATTGGTCCGAGATTACACCATCAAGATTCTGATTGGTTCTTTTGGAAATATTTTCTTCCTGTTCTATTCTTAACAAATCATCGAATTGTGACATTCTACATTGAACCAATCATATTCTTGATGATGTCATTTTCAACCATTCAAACAGCTAAACTAGCTGAAAGTTGGCGATAATTTCTTAATTAGAGTTGGTTTCTTTTCATCTTTGTCACAACAGTTCAAATTTCTTTGCATGTCTAGACTTAAGTATTATACAATTTCCATAGTAGATCTCGATTTGTTATGTTCTCCAAAAGTAACTAGTTGTTAAACACCAACATCAACCTAAAAAAACGTCTTTGGTGCTGTATCAAACAGTTAAAATAGCCGAAATCTTTGCCGTTAATCTTTTAATTAAGTAAACTGGCTGTTGGACATCATACTGCAAGAAGTTTTCAAAATTTTGTCAACATTCGTTATGTCTGGTTGATTCTGAATAAGTTGAGAGAGAAATTCAAAACTTCATTCCACTAAAGAAAAGTCAGTACACTAAAGGGAATCATTAAACTGAAATATTCTTTAGTGTTAAAAAATAATGTTTTGAGGAAACTAATTTGCAAAATGTCATGTATAAAATGTCTGAATAACTGAATAATGTCATATTACAATGAGCACAAACAGATGCTAATAGCATAGCACAATGCAAAAAAAACTAATAAGTTACCCTCTCCTACACAACAGCCATACCTCATCATTTCTCATCATTTCTCGTCAAAATCTATTCATTTCTCGTTGAATCTTGTAATCTCTCATAAAATCTTGTTAAATCTTGTTGAATCTCGTCATTTGTTTCTCGTCATTCAATTTGTTGTTAAATCTCGTCAAATCTTGTTGGATCTCATAAAATCTTGTTGAATCTAGTCAAAATCTTATATAAGCTGTTTATTTCTGACCCGTAATACTACAACAAAATATGCTCACTTTAAGAACGAAGTTAACAAATTTAATCAATGTGGTTAATACCGTTTATTTCACTAGTCACTAGTGCCTACTGCTGTGGATCGTTTACTTTTATTCTTCTGACATAAAACTTCTCTGCACATTATATAGCATGCAATGTAATATTACTTATGATTATCAAAAAAACAAAAAATAAATTTACGATTTAATTAATCAAAATTACTCTCATGATGAATTAGGCTATCTTGAAAATATCTATCAGCGAACCAATCAGGTTCTTGACAATGTTAAACCAATCAAAGACCACATTTCTTTTCTTTACATTCATCCCTATCAGCTAACACACCATTAAAAGAAAGAAAATTCTTTCATCTAATTAGAATGCTTTTTAGTCTAAGAATAACAGACATTTATTTTGAAAGAAAGATCTTTGCTGTTCAAGGGAGGAGCCAACCATCTTGTTTTATCTCATACATCGAATGGACCAAACAGTAAACATTAAGAAATATAGAAGGATATGAAGAAACTATAACAGATATGAACAAAAAACAAATACATCTGAGTGAAAGTTTTTTAAACATTGAATTAGAAGTTAAACAGCATATGTGATGATGGGATGGATCAAGAAACACTGAGAAAGGTCAAATGTTATACAAAGCTAGAGTAGCAAGAATAATTCACTGTGTTCTACAGAAGGAGCTATTAGTTTCTCTATCATATATATCATATTTCCTTTTGTTTTTATAAGTGAAATAACTGCAAAGTTATTTACTAATGTGATCCTCTTGCTTAATAGGGTTTTATGGCATAACCTGGAAATGATCTGCTTACCTCCTGAGCCCCCTCCCCCTAGACCACACCTCATTTTCATCATTTCTCCTTAAATATTATCTAAACTCGTCATTTCTTGTTGAATCTCGAAAACTCATCAAATCTTGTCATTTATTTTTTGTCATTTATTCTTTTTGTCAAATCATGTTGGATCTCGCTAAATCTTGTCAAATCCCATAAAAATCACACAATTTCTCGTCAATTATCGTCAACTCTCATGTATACTTGTATACAATGGCACAGTGGTAGAGTGCTTGTTTACAAGGTTGTGGGTTAAATCCTGGCAGGAATTGCGCCTGCCCCTACCCACAAGTAGCAGCGAATAAAAAGGGAGGCTTTGGGTGTTGCTCTCAACTGTGGTCAGTCAACTTATTTAAACAAGGAGAGAACTTAACTACTACAAACATTCTATCATTAAAAATATCTGTGGTTCCAGACACAATGGAAGAATATGCCTAAAACAGGGGAGGGGAGGTACATGACATAAGGCCTTTTAGTAGGGTGGTAGTGTCCAGAAAATGTCTCAAAAACTTTTAGTATCAGGGGGGGCGTACTAAAATACAAGACATATGCGTACTAAAGTACTTTTGGTCAAAAACCGGTATACCACTCTTTTTCAAAAATATGTATTATAGTACCCTTGTTATAAAATAATTTCGACATTTTTCTTCCATAATACCACCCCATTTTCTGTTTTTATTGTTTTTATTAACATTTTAATGTTATCATTTATGTAAACAATGTGTTTGTTAATAAAAAAAATTGACATCTTTTCTAATGCACTATCAGATTCAGGTAATATCTTAAGATGATAGTTTATTACTGGTGACAACGTGACATGACAAATGACCTTTTTCATTCAAAGTTAAATAAGTCTACATCTTTAGCTTTTAGCTACATTTTAGATACATATTAGCAACAATTAAGATTACAATCAAATGGAAAATCTATCAATATATGCATATAACATAAAACTGAAAAATGAAGCTGAATAAAGAAGCTTTTAGTCACAATATCTCTAGGAATCTCCAAGGAATCTCTTCTTCAGATCTCTTGCTGTACAATAGGTTCTCTGCCATCACTTGTATTGTCTGTCTGTCAACAGAGTTTCTAACTTCATACCTTAGGCAAGCCAATGGGAAATTGAAGGCCCAGATTTGTGCATCTAAGCCCTGTTGGGGTAAGGTTGGGGTGATTTTGAGATCACTTGCGTTGCTTAAGGGTCTTGCTGCTTGGGTGTACAGTTTTCTGTGGTTTTGACTGGTTTTGACTGGTTTTGACTGGTTTTAAACAAGTTGGGACAGGGGGTATACTTAACCATAGCTAGGTAACCAGATATTTCAATTTATGCAAAAAAAATCATGACCACCAATTGGTACCCAGGTACTAACCTAAATTAGGTTGTCTAGAAAAAATGGGTACCCACCCCAAATTTCGTACCTGATATTTCGTGATCATAGCCAGAACTTTTGATTTTGATTGGTTTCACCTCCAACAAAACTTCAAATAGTGAAATTTCGAAATCAACAAATAGGATTCTCAATGATCTAATTTTCAACCATTATGGAATGGCAAACTTGTAATTCTAGTCAATAGTCTTAGATTCTGATTATTATAAAAACCATTAAAATGTAAAGAATACCTTCCGCAAGACTAATCATTAAAATGGTCTCTTGGTTCTCACATTAAAACTGTAGATAAATTATTTATTAAACATAAATAACTTAATAATAATTTACATGAACTTCATAAATACTGTCTCTTTATACTCATGTGTATCATCTATTATACCCAAAACAATGAGTAACCAATCAGATTCAACAGCCAATCATGTCACTCAATTCATACAATAACAAAACCGTAGCAAAACAGCCAAAATATTAGGGCCAAGTTTAGTTGAACTTGACCTTCAAACAGGAAGGACCTGACCACCACACAAGCCCTGTAAATATAACCTGAAAAGTATAACCCAAAAGTTCACCCTTTGAAAAATAAGTTGAGAACATAAGTAGACATTTTTTAAAACTCAAATTGTTAGCGAAATTGACAATACTTGGGAAATTTGTCATTTCCCCTTATTTTGTGAAGGTGAAAGGACAGGGAAGAAAAAAACTCATTTTTAGAACTCAACTTTTTTTAGGGCTAGGAGACAATTTTTCTTAATCTTAAGTTTGAGCCTCTTAACCGGCAATGCAGAATAAATGGGGGGACTAGCCCCCCCCCTAATATACAATCCTTTATAAATCAGATTTACAAAATTAAAAATAAATAAAAAAGAATTTGTGATTGAAATATCACATTACATAAGCTGTTTTTAAGGGGGGGTCAAATTATCCTTTCGTGTTGACAATTGAAAATATAGGCACGATACATGATTTGGGATAGATTGAGCTGGCATCTGCTTATATCTAATGACAAAATGAGGTGGAATGTGAAAAATGTAGTAGTAGTTAGTAATGGGGACCTTCTATTTGCCCTAATCAGGCTCTCTTAACCCTATTCATCATGGCCTTTTTATGTACGTTACAGTCATGGCAGGGGGTAAAAACTACCCCCTGTCTAACTTCAGTAAAGACAATGAAGTGATGAATTTTGGTATATACAAGTCAACATATATGTCTAATTAATAAAAATTGAAACAAAAATGGGAAAACTGGTAAATTTTTGCTGGCGTCAGCATTTTTTTGCCTATTTTTCAGAAAATTTTGACCAAAAGGTGCCAAATTTCAAACAGCTGTAACATATGTTCAGATGATCTAAATTTTGTGAATGACCCATCAAATGAAAGATCATGGATAGTTGATTGCCATCAAAAACACAGACACAAAAATAAATGAAAATTGTCAATTTTCCAGAAAATTTGACCAAAAAGTGCCAAAATGACTGATGAGTACCACCCGACAACATGTCTGTAACCAGACTATCTACGGACTTGAATTTTTCAGGAAATGTTCACTACTAAAATTGGTTCAATGAAAAAAAAAATTATTTATTTAAAAAAAACTTTTTGGGGGATAGAAATGAAGAATAGGGTTTAAAAAACTAAACTTTATAAAATTTGAGAAAAACATTCGACTGTGAAAACCAAAGTGCCCTTGCAATATCTGCATGGTGTACATGTTGATTTTATTGAATTTGCTTGATTTTATTTACTTCATTTTATCTTTTTCTGTGTATGTACATAATAAATATTTTCTTGGAATTTTATATATTTTTAACAAATAGTTGGTGTAAATTTAGTATTTTTATTCACTACCTGTAAGCCAACTTGAAATAAATTGATAATAATAATAATTAGAAAATTGACTTACATGGTCGAGTGTGAGTTTGGAACCCAGATCTCTGTGAGTAAAGATGGCAGATCGTACGCAACACTGGTGACAGCATTTACTATTGCGCACAATAGCAACGAAACAGCTGTTAATATACACGCGCCTTTGAGTTTGAATCTGAAAGAGAAAGTATTGTGATTGGTTTAAAATTACATCATTAAGAATCTGATTGGTTAGTTAAAAATTGTCACACAATGTGTAATTTGTACTTTTGTCAAAACTCAAAAATTATCTGAGCACTCAGTTGATATGATCTGTCAAACTCAACCTCAAGTTGAAAAATTCAAATTTCCAAACATAACACAATACACGATATTTTTGATTTGATAAAAAGTGTCCATCAAGGTTATGCTTAACTGTGATTGGATGCGACGTGTTTCATCCACAATAGTGGACGAAAACAAAAGGCCTTATGAAATATTTCAAGTTCCAATGTTTTTTTGAGTTGGTTGAGGCAATTTTCTCTGAGAAGCTGGTACTTCCAGCGAGCGACTCAGTCACTGCGGAATTTGATGAACCTATTTTTCCAATTACCAATCAAATAATAATAATAGGCAAAATTGGTCATTATTATTCAATAACTCCTTTTATCCGACCCCGCAATTCAATACAACAATATTCCCCTTACTTCTGCTGTTCCAAGACAAAAACCTGATAAAACATCAACTATGAGCTTTGACTAATAACCTTTCACCATTTACCCACCTCTCAATGAATGTTATCGCGTTTGTTTTGACAAATGTTTAACCAAATCAAGGCTGCCGATTATGTCAAGTTTGGTCCCAAAGAGGAGGACCCAAATCAAACCTTGAAAGGGGAATGAGATAAGATAGAAATGGGTGATAAGATGCAAATGTCAGACCTCACAAATGATTTTGGTAAACTGATATGGATGTTTAAGGGGTTTGTCTGTGCAAATTGTCGGTAAATCTGCCGTTATCGTATTGGATGGAAATTACATCATCGATAATCTGATTGGCTGATCTTAAAAAAAAAATCTTTTTGACAGAACTCAAAATTAAATAATTTTTAGAGAACCAATCAGTTTCTTGATGATGTAATTTTTAACCAATGAAATAGCTAATTTACTGATCATTTTTAGGCATTCCCTGAGTCTGAGAGTTTCTTTGTCAAAAGAAATTCTATGAGATTTCCGAAAAACAATAGGATTTCTATGAGATTTTCTGAAAACAAAAGAAATTCTATGAGATTTCCGAAAAACAATATGATTTTTATGAGATTTTCAGAAAAACAAAAGAAATTCTATGAGATTTCAGAAAAACAATAGGGTTTCTATGAGATTTCCGAAAAACAATAGGATTTCTATGAGATTTTCGAAAAACAATAGGATTTCTATGAGACTCCCGTAAAACGAAAGAAATTCTATGAGATTTCTACACAATGATCTACTCGTCGTTTCTCGTGAGTTAATCCTTGTTTTCCAATAAATCTTTTGCGTTTCAAAGAAAACTGTCACCTCTCGGCTGATTATCTCTGTACGCCTCTGCTTATTAATCGAAACAAAGACCTCCCGAAAACCTCTAATCTGGCTGATCAACATCACGGAATGATTCTAAGTGAACCAATAAGGTTCTTGATGATGTAATTTTGAACCAATGGCTGATCAAGGCGTACGCCACTTTCATTATCACCAGCAGACTGGTAGATGGATCAGATATCAGTTATAACATGCAGTTAGACTAATTCAATAAACTTCTCTGTGGTTACACTATCTTTTCTTGGTATAAAAGCAGCATGGCGTTTTGGAAAAAAGTAATTTGGTATTGGAGGTGGCAAAGTCATCAAATGCTGATTCCAGGTAACAATAACTTTCCCGTAATATTTCATCAAGCTTTCGTTCAGATTATTGGGAGATTTGACAGTTGGTAGCGAAGAGAAAACTTCGTTTCTAGGCTGATAGCTCGAAAACGCATCAAACGAGCGCTTTGACAAGGTATATTTTGAGTACTTATCTTGTTAAAAAAATAAACAATTTGGAATTAGAAAATTACCATACGATTATTTAGAATTGGACCTAAGTATGTTTTATCTTTATAATTGGTTTTTACAATTTGGATTTTTATTTTACTGATTTATGATGCAAGGAATGTCCTTTCAGTATATGTTTGTCAAAAATCCAAGGAGATATTAACCCTATTCTTCAAAGGGGGGGCGGGTGTATTTTTTTAGTAAACCAAATTTAGTTGTGCACATTTCCTGAAAATTCCACGTCCGTAGATAGTCTGGTTCCCATGTTACAGACATTTTGTCGGGTGGTACTCATCAGTCATTTTGGCACTTTTTGGTCAAAATTTTCTGAATAATTGTCAATTTTAATTTATTTTTGTGTATGTGTTTTCATGGCAATCTACTATTCATTACCTTTCCTTTGATGGGTCATTTACAAAATTTGGATCTTCTGAAAATATGTTACGACTGTTTGAAAATGCTGACGACAGCATAAATTTACTAGTCTTCCAATTTTTTTTTTTGATTTTCATAAATTAGACATAAATATTGACTTGTGTATCAAAAATCATCACTATATCATGGTTTTACAGAAGTTAGACAGGGGTGGTTTTCACCCCTGACTCTTACGTATATACAAAAGGCTATGAAGAATAGGGTTAAGTATCAATAATGATTATAAGATGACATTTCTCCTACAGTAGCGTTTTCTTATCTCTTAGGGAACGTGTCCAAATTGCCTTCGTAATCCTTAGCAGTTTTTTGGCTGCTAAGAATTTACCCACCTCCCCCCCCTCCCCTGTAGCTTAGCAGCCAACTCTAAGAAAATATTACGAATTCAACAAGTA
>JAUKPT010001481.1:0-15234 GCA_032273505.1 Nanomia bijuga
CTATTTATTGGTATTTAGATTAATTGTCTTATTTGCGTGCTTTGAAAAAGAATATAAATAATATTGTTCAATCGTTGTATAAATTATAATTTGACTTCAACTACAAAATAACAACTTGTATTTGAGATGTCACTTTTTTCGTTAGTACCTGATACATAGTTTGAAGGATACATGTTACATACAGTAATTTGGTATTTGGATATCATATCAAATTGAGTTGATGTTATTCATAACAATATCTAACAATATCTTAACAATATCAGAATGGGCATAACATTCACTGTTTTGTTACCTGCCTTGTCTATTGTTTTTTGCTTGTAGAAAATCAAAAAATGAAATGCAGAAAAACATGAATATAGGCAGAATACTGCGAAATATATAGTCCAGATCCACAATTATTGTGTGATAGATGTGTTGAGGGCGAAAGTCAAAAGAAAGAAACCCCTATAAAAGGATATGTTATGTCTGTTTGTTATGGTTTCTTATTTTATGTTATTGATATTAAATGAATTGGCGTATATTTCAGTTCTAGTTTATATCTAATTGCTAGGAATAGTCCTACTGTATTAAGTAACTTAATTGTTATGATTAGTATTGAATTTTCGCAGAACAAATATTAAAAGTTATTCTTCAAAATAAAACCATTTTTTTGCCTCCTTAAAAACTTAAACGCAAAATTTCCTTTAATCATTATTTCATTTTTAGTACAAACGTGTTTAGCTAAAGATCGAATCTTGCTTGACTGGGAGTACAACCTCATTCTCTTGAGGACAGTCACGAACAAATAAAAATAAATGCAATTAAGAGTTTATTTTTAACAAATGTTTATCGAAACTAATTTTATCAATAATTGTCGCCTACCATGATTGGCTGATGGAGAAAATTTTGAAAACTCGTTTGTCTAGAACGATGTTTTGAGCATGTTTTAGCCATGGAATTTCACGGTTATCATGTAAAAAATACGCAGAAGAAGAGAAAAGTCCTGCCTTGAATAATTTGGGTTGGCATTATTGGGGAAGGGGGGAGGGGGCAATCGCTCCCTTGCCCGCCGGCAGTGACGCCCCTGGGCGCCCTTGCAAAATTGCGTGGTTTAGCGCTCCTAACCATCGGGGCATTACATTTGGTAATGTAACCACGAAAGTTAAGACACAAGGAAATAATTAAGGAGAATAAAGCAGTTATCAACGAATCATCCCCGGGGATTGATTACTGAAATAAACTAAACAGAAGTCTGTCCTAATGTCCTGTTGTCCTATATTAAGTGTCCTCGAGTAACCGGGGAAGGCTGAATGCGCTATAATCTCCAAGATTTTATTTCTTTTTATCGCCTTAGTGAAAAATCATAAACAAACGATGGCAGATTTTGAAATTCTTTGGCGGCCTCTCCAACAGAAATATTGACCAGGCTGTCCCCAGAAAATAAAAGAATAGTGAGGGTTTGAAAATACGAAAAAATGAAACTCTTTTGTACTTCTTCTTCATCTCGTTATAGAAGATTGAGAAAGTCTAGAAAATCATCATAACTTTATCAAAATATTAGAAAAGCTGCCCGAAATATTTGCTGCCATGCAGTAACAACTCTTGCAAAATTTCGGGAAGATATCACCGCAATTGGATATCTAAGGTACAAAAAAGGCATTGGATCCAAACCATTTGCAAACAGGAAAACAATCTCCCTCCCATTCATTTCTCTTGCATTAAAAACTCCATATTCTCACAATTTCTTTCAAAAATAACACTCCTAGCCCCTAATTCTTCCTCCCTCAAAATATGATATGAAATAATTCTGTGCCCATCCCCCTCAATTTTCAAACGTTTAAAATAGCCATAGTCTAATAAAGGCCTTTGCCCGAGAACACAAGTCTGAAAAGAACTTGAATTTTGCTCTCTCACTAACCGAAAAAATACAGAAAAGAGTGTTCTCGGGTCCTGATCATGAACCGATTCACAGATATTTTTTTTGGCCCGATCAGTATTATTCCGGTGGTCCTCAAACATCATTCACAGACAAAATTTGGACCTAATCACGATTCACGGAGGAATTTTAGACCCAATCACAAATCACAGATGATTTTTCGTTGGAATCACGAATCACGGAATTTTTTCTACCTCAATCACAATATGTATGTTACTTTCTTTTTCCTGTTGTAAATAGTGTATTGTATGTTCTTATCTGGGGATCCTTAATTACGATTCACGGACAAAATTTTGCCAAAACACGATTCAAGGACGAATTTCAGGCTTAAATACGATTTTATTTACGGAAAAAAGCGAAAGAATCCTTCAAACGGAAAAAGAAAAAAAAGAAAAAATATTATAATAAATAAATAAACGACGGAAATTCTGTGGAAATTTTGAAAATTTTATGGGCTCTTCAATGATGCATAATTTATTGACAAATAATATTTAGAAAAAAATGACCTGAATACCCTACAAATTGTTTTAACAATATCACAAATAATCATGCGTTAATTTCGTAAAAAACCTTCACAGCAATCAGTTAAACGCCATATAAAGCATCGGGAAACACCATTACCACTCTACATCGGTTTAAAACTATATTCAACAGTTCAATCAAAAAATCTTATCGGCATTCTATTTAATCTGGGAATATGTGTTTCATATGGCAGAGTTACTGCTATTTGCAATTCTATCGCGTTTTCAATGTTGGATGAATTTGACAAAACTAAAATTTTTGTGCCAAATAAATTACGTCTACATGCATTTACAACTATCGCAAAGGACAATATAGACTTTAATGCTAAAAGCACGAAAATATCAGGACATTTTCATGGTATGAGTATGAGCATCTTACAACTTCTCTCGAATATCGATGATGGGAAAAAACAAAAAAATTTCTACAACTTTTCTGAAGATTTTAGTGGTAAAAAATTGAAACTGCCTATGGAATATACAACGTTTTCCGACCTTTCTTTCAACAATGATTCTGGCATATTTCAACCAAAAGCCTCTAATGAAATTTGCGACAAAATTGAACAAAATATTTCTCAATCGGCTTCATACTATGATGATCATAAGAAAAAGGAACTTCTTTGGTTGAACAATGTAAGTAAATTTCAATCAAGTAATTCGTGTTTTTCGTGGTCCAAGTTCCACTCAGATATTTCCATTTTGCCCAACCCACCAGGAATTCATTCGTTAATCCCATTAATTCACGAGAAAGTTTCTACCTTAAAATCTCAGTTTAACTTTATGAGAATTAATAAGAAGACCATAGCTTACATCAATACTACGCAAATACCAGTCGACGTTTCAGATTGTCCCGTTTATGCACTTTCAAAACAAATCCAAATGATTGACAGAGTCAATTTTTGGTTCTGATTAGTACGTCTCCATGTTTGTATATATCCACATTGAACTTGAACTACTTCAAATTCATGGTGAATTATTAAGGGTAGTGGTCTTGGAGAAATAATGGAATCTGCTGTATGTGTCATTTATAAACTTCTACTTGATGCATCCTTTCAGGCAAAAGATCCGATTGCTTGGCTTGAGGAAAAATCAAAAGGAAGTCAAATGATATTAGAGTTTCAAATCCATATATTACTATTTATCCGTGCCATTCGTCAGGGCAATTTTAATTTATACAAAGAAATGATATATCAGTCACTTAAATACTTTTTTGCTTTTGACAAATATAACTATTCACGTTGGATTTCTGTTTATTGGTTTGATTTAGTAACATTACAAACAAATTGTCCAAAAGTTTTCCCTTCAGAAAACGAATGCAAAATTTTCCAAAATTGGTCTTGATCAGCTGCACGAGAAAAACAACAATAATAAAAGGTGTTGGTGGTGGAACATCACTAGTAAATCGGAATGACGAAACTGCCTTAAACAGATGGCAGTAATGTGGTCCTGATCTGTCACGTATGCTGAACAAGTTTGAAGAACATTTTCTACTCAGAGATAATATTTCGATTAGTCATCATGAGGATAATAGAAAATTCCAATCAGATTTTTTAGCAGATGTCAAAAGAACGTATACAGCATTTTTAAACAACCCCTTTTTGCTGAATAATCTGACCGTGGTGACTAAACAAGATAAATATTTTGACGAACATGTTTTCTATAACCTTTCAAAACTACTTATAACTGGAGAAGAAAGTTCTGAGGAATTTATAAAAGATCGTCTTCTGAGTTCAAAGGTATCTATCAATAAGAAAATAACTTTAAACCATTTTATCTTACCTGGTAATGCAGATGCAAAAAAACAGAAGGACAAAAAAGTCGATAAAAGATTAAATTCTGCCTTTTATACGAAGTTGAGATCAGCATTAATATTTCGTCGCGAACATGTCAAATCACTGTTTTCTGGTCCGATATTTAGTTACTCACAATCAATTTCTGTAGACCAGCTCACTATGTATCATGGTTCAAAATCTGATATTCTCCGACGATTTCCTGTTATGTCAGCTGATTACAAAGAGGTCAATGAATCGGACAGTGCTTTGATCGTTGAACTTAGCCCTATCTTAAGGACCGATTTTAAAGCATCAACATTCCATGATTATGCACTAAAGATGTACCACCATTTAATTGATTTAGGTAAAAATCATTCAAGAATTGACGTTATTTGTGATCGATACTTCGAACAAAGCTTAAAAGCCCAAACGAGATACAAAAGAGGTTTAGGAAATGAAACCAATTTCTTCGATGCAACACCTTTTCCAAAGAACTTTCGTGATGATTTTTTAAAAAATAATCACAATAAAGAAAAACTCAATACATACTTAGCTCACAAATTTGTGGAGTTCCATCAAAACAATCGAATGATCTTTACTGTTACCATAGGAGACACAATTCATTCGAATGATCTTAGTATACAGTCTGACGAATCGCTGAATTCAAATATGGCCGAGGAAGCAGATCAGAAACTTATAAGGCATATGATACAATGCATCAAAACTGGTATGGATTATGTCGCAGTTAGAACAGTTGACACTGACGTATTGATCCTTGCAATTGCAAATAGGCATCATGCAGGAAATTTTGACTCAAAAGTAAGACTAATGTTAATTGGAAAAATAAGAAGATACTATAACATTAATGATCTTGCGTTATCTTTTGGTGAAAGAATATGACTGTCTTTACCCTTTTTTCATGCTTTCACAGGTTGTGATTCGGTTTCAAGTTTTTTCAATCAAGGGAAATGTAAGTTTTGGGACCGTTGGCAAGAGTTTGAAGAGCGTGATTTGCTGACAGACATATTTACTAGTCTAAGCTCAAAACCGATGCTAGTAACAACGTACCAACTTGATATACTTGAGAAATATCTGCTATATGTATACTACAACAAGATATTTTCCAAGCCATCTATAAATGAAAAGCGAGTCATTGAGTTCGAACATTCAGCTCTAAATAATTTACGGTATCTACCACCATGCAACGATTCCTTGTTAGAGCATACTAAACGTGCATGTTATGAAGGTGGATGGATTGCTTTTTTTTGCAAAGAAAATGTGTCTCTTCCTGATTGCACGCTATTTGGTTAATCCTTAGTCGAAGGTCAATATTCTCCAAAATGGACAGAAACTGTCATTCAAATCGACATTGAGAAGTTGTTAATAACATGTTCCTGCAGTGCAGCCAAATGTCTCAGGTGCAACTGCAGTAAAGAAAAGTTGCCTTGTTTACCTTTCTGTAAATGCCAACGGGCGTGTTTATACAAACCATTGTAACATAAATATCATAGTTTTAAGTTGTTGAAATAAGACAAATTACGATTTTAAAAATTGTATTGTCTTTTTTTTGTCTCTAATATCCGTTTAGGGTTTTCATTCCTTGTATTAATGATCAACGAGGATGAATAAAAAGATGGTTGTATCAACTCTCAAATCTCTTTTAACTTAGTTAAGTCAGATTACAAACGCTTGTGTGTCAATTCCATACTTATACTTATTATATCTGCAAAAAACAATAGTGAAGGCACATTAAACATTAAAAATTAATAAACTGTGAATGCAAAATATGTTTAATCGATTTAATTAACTTTAAATAAGTATATCAATGTCATTCCAGTAATAAAAACCCATTTCCTAATCATTTTGTTCACTTCTCATAGCAATTTGATGATTGAAAATAGGAAAAGCAATTATCATGAATAACTAATGAGGTAATGATGAGAAAATTTGTCTCCGGTTGAAAATCGATTTCTTATGTATGTTGCTTTACAACTGTGCCAAGTTTTAACCTGGTATTATAATTTGCACGCTGACAACCCATATCTACCCCACTATAACATCACTTCTTTTAATATCAAGTCAAAATCAGAAATAGAAAAACAATTCTTTGATCAAGCAGTATAAGGGGCTTTTTACATCGCCGGGTCAACCCGCTTTTGTAGGTTTACTTTTAAAATTATTAAATTGTTTAGCGGATTGACCCGGTGCCAACTCAACTCATTTGGTCGAAGTGGGTTGACCCGTTCAAACGGGTCAATCCGCCTTAAAACAAGCTAGCTCGTCCATGTAAATTCTAAATGAAAGTTGGCCATGGCTCGTTATGATGTCCTTTCGTGTCAAACCACATTTTCAAATCAAAGTAACGTGCTGTTTTATTGAGTTAGCCGAGCTCACCTGGCCTTAATGTTTCTTTCATGCATACTTTTATTTCATTTAACCCTCTTTGCTGGGTTGACCCACCTAGCCGTGTCTTAAGATATATTTATTCACTATGCAAGTATTATGTTCATAAATATTTTGATATATTGTAGAGAAAGAAACTTTTCACGTGAACAGGGACCTTTATAGAGATATTGAAGTTGCATCTGTGTGGCAAGGTGGAGAGGGGAAGTTGCATTCGCTGATGTCAAAAAAATGAAGATTTTGAAAAATTGAATGATGATTGTTTTCATATAAATAAAATATACATCTGATCCCAATTGGAAGACTTCATTCAAGATAAACATAGCTTTTTATGTCAAATATATTTTATATATTATCGGTGACTACCTAATAATAGGAATTGAAAAAAATATAGTTACATAACTATTCATAGACACGATACGAATTCAAGATAAATAGGGGAAAGTTAATGGTCTATACAAATTTAGACCAAGAGGGTAAAAACATCTAAGTTGTTTGATCCACAAATGTTCCTTTTCAGATAGGCTTTTAGGACTGATATGTTCTAATATAGTAAATTCATCAGATTTTTCAAAACCATTAAGTCCTATAATTTTGTGTTAGTTCTATAAATGAGCACCTAAAGCGAATTCATCATATACATTGATACGCAATTGACATGAAGCAGCATAAATCACATTTTTGCTCAAACAAGTCCCTTAGGCAGTTTTGAATGACTTACCTGAAGAACCATTAATCCTTATCACAAATATACATACATGACTTACACTTGTTTCGACTACATCTGGTTGTTTTACCATACTTAGACCTGTAGATATTTGTGTGGACTTGAATAATAATTTTTCAAGAAAAGCACCAGTTTTTTTAACATAATCAAATTTAAATGGAACGATTTTAGAAACTGATTCAAATGTTTTTACCAACATCTGATCACACCAAAATGTGCTAAGTATCCTAATGGTGTCTAGCAGCTCTGGTTCGTCTGTATCATTTGAGTTGTTATTTGTAGGTTTATGGTTTCTAGGTAAAGATCTAACTTTATCAATGATACTGGATACTAATTTAGATGGATAATTACTATTTTTGAAATCAACTAATATGTCATTAAATTTCTTTTCAAATCTTGTCTGATTATATACAATTTTTCTAATAGGAAGAGACTGGGAATAAACAATACTTGAAAACCCCTGATTGGGGTGACAACTTCTGAAATCTAGAATCCAGAATCTGTTTCTTTTCTAAATAGATCCTTCTGTAGGTTTCCATCTGAATTAAAACCAAATTGAATATCAAGAAAGTGTACATAGTTCGAAAAAGAGGCTACTCTTCAATCTTTGTTTGGTGTATTTAATTTATATTTACTTAGAGATCTCCAGACAACTAATTTCCAAGTGTTAAATCTATCAAATGAACCTTTAAATATGCCAGTACCATCATCAATATATCTTTTCATCGAAATAATGTTTTTTTGTAAGATCTTTACTGGAAAAAATGCACAAATACAACACGTAAAAAACACTAATATTAGCTAATTGCACCGAAAGACTACCTCCTGTAGAAATACCACTTCTTGAATAAAACCAATGGTTTTGAAAAAAAACCACTCCAGAATTTAAGCTCATATTAATCAATTTAATGAGCCACTCAACAAATGACTGGGGTAAATTTTGTTTCTTGATTGCATACCTAACTACTATAATTACTAACTCTGGTGTCAAAATCGAAAGTAAAGGGTAGATAAGTTTTCTTTTCAACGTTCACATTGAAAATAAATAAGAAATTGTGGCATACATATTTTTTGAAAAAAGTTCCATATATTTTTGGTGAATTTCATTATCGTCAAGTGGTGAACATTTTCTCGCTGGCATTAATTAGTAAAATATACAAATCCTTAGAACGTTAGTTATAAGTCAATGTAGCTATTTTCTTGTATTAAAGTTAGTAGGTTTCACTAGCAGCGCCTTTTTTATTTCACCTAAATTACTATGTTTTGTCATAAACCTGGTACCATACGTAACGTTACGCCCTTTTAGATCTTGTACAGATACGTTGAAGAGAACCCTTTAACTAAAATGTTCTGCACTCAAATGTAACTCAGCGTTTTTACTATAATTTAAGTATGTAACACTATTTTTTGTACGCATTTTAAGCAAATGTTCATTTGAACCTTCCATTAAAGAATGATGACGTTTTTTTGCATAAGCGGCACTGGGCTTCTTATTTACTCAAGACATTTTCTTGACTAAAAAACATTTACACTCAATTTTAAGCTCTCGTCACAAGATAAGATCGTTGATATAAATGATCTCGTATCATGCAGGAAGTACAAAGCATACGGAAAAAATTGGATGCAGATTCCAATGAAGCTATCATTACAGACAATTTGTGAGTATGGAGAGAAGTCTGAAGAAATCAAGAACCAAAGCTAATAAACTGCAAACCACTGCTCTATATAACTCTCTATATCATCAAGGGGGAATACTAAAGTGTTCGGGTTATAGAGAGATTCGAATAATGGAGAGTTTTTATGAGAGTTAATTAGATCACCGTGCCAGCAAAATTCACTCGATAGAGCTACGATAAAAAAATAACACAAATTCATTATGACTTAAAAGTATCATAACAAGTAAAGGTACTTTTCCAAATTTAAAATAGAGTTTCGGCAAAGGACCAAAATTTTGACAGTAATAGAAACTTAGAAGTAAGGAAATCAAAACGATTTCCAGATAAACAAATAAGATAAAACGACCTCAAAGGATTTTTTTGTGGTTTAAAACTCCTTGACGAACATCTTAATTCTAAAGAGCTTTTTCCCTTACTTCTTTAATTCTCTCATAACTTTTGCATAGCGTTTAAAAACATTTTATTATTTCAATACTCATACCTTGATACTCGATTTTTGCTTTTACTATTATTCAAGGGAGGACACTTTTTCCTCCTGTACGATCAAGATTAAGGTAACAACATATCAAATTTTTGCCGTATGACTAGAGAATTTGTGAGCCCTTCAAAAGAAAACTAATCATTGAAAAATTACACTGATAGAAAATACGCTGCAAAGTAATTGAATACTTTGTGATAAATATTTAGGAAACACTTACATGAGTGAGACTTAAATACAAGTTAAGTTCAATCTAATTAAAAAAAATCGAACAGAGAAATCTCTACGTTGAAAAAACGTCAATCGTTTTGCACACTATCCCAGTGCAGTCAAAATCAAAGAAAAAAACAAAAATATTTTTGGCAAATCCATGCATACAATTTTGAATCTAGAAGACATTGTATGTACCATAAATAAAAAATGAAAACAAACTGCTATAACTTTGAGGTCCAGTATAAGGTCCCCATTTGTTTAATGATAATTTTAAATAAAACATAACATCTAAGGTTGAGATAAAACGTCAAGATATGGCTAACCAATCTCGTACCCAGTGCAATTTTTACCTTGAGTGCACTGCTTTTTTTTACTTTGAAATAGCAATTTTCGGGAATATCTTGACATACGCAAACAAGCAGTGTAACCTGGATCGCAAAATGGGATGAAAAAAGATAGTGGGAAATATCTTGAAACAATTTCGCATGGAATGTCACTCTGAAGTCACTCTAACGTCACTCTGACGTCAATAAAGAAACTATTATATTGATTTTGTCAATGACATTAGCTTGTTTTTGAATTCATTCGTTAGCTGAATGATGGGCGCATAAACATAAACTTCCGAAAATTACTACTTTTCTAAAGTTAAAGAAAGGTAGTTCGTCATATATTGACGTTTTATGTTATCTATAAACCGCTGCTTTAGAGATACACTACAACAATATTAAAAATTAAGTTACTTAGATTTTATAGTGATGGCATTCATTAGAAAATGACAACATTTTATTCACTAATTTAGACCATTTTAGAAAAACTCAAATATCTTTCAGGGATTATGTTTTTTTCTAAGAAATATTCCGGATACCTAATTATTTCCTTATTGTGGATATGAGTAATTTTTTTTTTCATTTTATCAAACTTTTGTGGCTAATATTGTGATAATACCTCTCGTTGGAATAGGGCCACAACTTCAAGGTACTGTACTCCAGGAATAAAAAGCTTATATATTCATAATTTTCAAACATTAAGAAATTCAAATATGAAAATGTTCAAATGGATCATCATGAGAAGTGTCAAAATTATGTGGCTAAAGATGAAAAATTTTCATTTATCAAATGGAGCTATCGTTGACTAAAAAGGGGATTTTCTGCAATTAATGTTCATACAAGAGTGGTAAACCCAATGATGACAACATTTGTTCGTTATTTCATCAAAAATATGCGGCTAACCCTATTTTTTGTGTTTTTTATATTTATTTATGGGAAAACTATTGAATAAAATAGAATATATACACAATTATGCTATGAGAAAGAACATGGATATCTATGCACTCAATAATGAATAACTGAAAGTCATTAATTCATCAAATTATTGTGGCTAATGACTGAATTTGTAATATGGCATTTCCTTTGTTTCCCAATGTTTCAGTTCTTTATCGTTTTAATTTTTAAAATGATAAGTGTGACTCACAAGTTTAACAAATCTATTTTACTGTATGTGTATTAACACAAAAAGTTTGCAACTTATGAGTTAAAAAACTAAAGAGAAGAAAATGTTAGATTTTTGAAATACTGTTGTTACCCACAAAATTTGATAAAATCACTGCATTAGATACTTTTTAGGTGCATGAATTGTGTATCTTTCACCCTATTGACATTTCATTGCATGATTTAGTAATTTCGTCAAAAAAATGTGGTTTAAAAGCAAAATATAGGAGAATTGTCCCTTTTAGCCACAATCTTTTGACACATATCAATAGATATGGTTTAAGTCTCTATTCTTGCCAAAAAGCTTGGCTACAATGTCTATAGTATTATGATAACAGCTCTCTGATTACAAGGACATCTAGGTAATTATCCAATAATAAAGCATTAAATTCAGGTCACTTGTTACTTGCAAAAATTTGAGATATTAATATTATTCCAAATTCGTAGCCATAGTTAAAGCATGGTTGTAAGTTTGGAGAAAAAAGACTGATTTTTTTCATTACTTTTAGGTGATAACCTTGATTATGGCTTTAAGTTTCAGTTTAGCCACAATAGTTTGCTTTGCAGTAGTAACATTAACCACTTTTGCAGCCAGCAAATAATTTAGTTCATCAATGTTTGCAAAAAAAGAGAACCCAATTCCCTATGGTTCAATAGTTATATAGTATTTAATCTTCAACATACATCATATTTAGCCGCATCAAAATAAGCCGCAAAAATTTGATGACTTTAAACAGCTTGCTTTTGCAAAATTCTTCGATTTTTTTTTATTCAAAAGCCTTAACATTTTGCTATGTAAAATTTTCTTACTTTACAAAACCGCAATCACACAAGTTCTCTGAAGTCAAAAGGTCAAAAATCATAGTTTTGTCATTTTCTAATGAATGCCATCTTATGTTTTAACTGGTAAGGTGGCATCCAGATATATGAAGCTGTAGCAAATAAATCCGTGGGGCGTTTTTTTATAACAATAATTCACTATCAACTTTTCTCTCCTTTAGATGGATTTTGTTTAGAGCGAAACAACAGACATGCAAATGTGCTTAATGTCACTGCAACTTATGTAAGTAATTGTTTTTTTCCCTTTATTAGCTACCCATCTATTAACCAAACCATTCTAGTTTTCATTTCCAGAAATTGTTTTTTTGGTACTCGAGGAGTGTAGTCAAATACTGATGGTTTTTTAAATTGAAATGTAGCCTTGCAATAAATTGTGATCGAATAATAATTCATCTTTATTTAGTGTATCGATCAAATACTAAACTACTACGAGCACTTCCCATTTGATAGCGGCGCTGTCCAACCAGCAAGTATGATAGTCGAAAGTGATGATCTCGCAGAAGATCTAACTGCAAAACTAAACGGGTTAATTGACAGCAATAACGTTCAGGTAATATTTGTCGTTACATTTTTTATGTTCATGCCTTTAGTATTTTCAATTTGTTGTGGAATAAAATGTTTCTTTATTTAGTTTCTTCTACTTAATAAAACAACACTTCTGTCAGTTGCTGAACTGCCTCAAATTGTAAGTAAATTGAGATTCATATTGTACATTTCGCTTGATAATTCTTATGAGCTTATGAATTTTTTTTTGTATATGATTTATACTTACAAATAACCTTTTGTTTGAATTATGAAAAGAATTACTGTACTAATTGTATCATTTCTTTTTACAGGATGATTTTGAATCATCGTTTCAAGGCTTGAAAACAGTCACTAGATTTATCTTCAGGAATATATCTGGAAAATACAGTTGGGATATTGGTGGAATATTTGATATCACTAAACCATTAGACCTGTTGGACAGAGGTAATTAGAAAACAAATGCCATTTGATAATTAGAACACCATCTGGTACCGCGGAGACTGGCCGTAACCAGAGCGTATGATTATGCATCATAGTTACGCCTAAAATGTTCATGGTCTTTTCTTAGTTGGGTAAATGCTAACATTTTTTTTGAGGCTTTATGTTTCTTTTTACTTAGATGTGCGATCTTCGAAACGAGGTTCGATTGAACGTAAACACAGTCGCAACCTCTCCGTATCAGTACCACGACTGACAACAAGTGTGTCGACTCGTTTACCAACGTGGGAAACTGCTGACGCGAACGCTGACCAAGTGGACCAGGTTTGTATTGTGTCTTTGATATTCACGATTTTCTATAAAAACTAAATGACCGCATAAAACTCGCGAGTTTTCATTGTTTAATACAACATTGTGTGCCTACCGAACCCTTATAGAAGTTTAGCCGACAGTCATAAACCACATATTAATGCGATCCCAATGGGAGCCGCCCTAATCGCCGATGACCGAAGTAGTTAGTCACAGACAGACAAGTCTGGTACTCATTCATCGACCGAAGGATGGAAGGGTGAGTGGATCTAGCAACAGGAAAAATTTTGGAAAATCGATCTTGGGGTTTCTCGTATGGTAGCTCGGTGGTTTACTCACTGCACCACAACCAGCCGCTAATACATTATCTACATTTAATAAGAGAACACTAAATTGTTTTTATTTGCTTAAAGTTGTAATTTGTAAAATAATAGCTGATTTCATTATTTCTAGCTGTTGCGCTATATTGGTCATTCCAGTCCAGAGTGTTTATTGTATCCAGATCAGCAATTAAATATTCCTGCGCCAGTACCTAACTTGATCAATTTGAAAGCACAATCTTCTGTTGTGACAGCTGTGTTAAAACAACATAACGAAGAAGAGAACTATGTGCATGAAATTGTGCATGATGCAAGGTAAGTTTGGTTCTGTTCGGTGTCTGGTTATTGAAAATCATGTCTCAACTCTTGGCCATTATGTCTTGGCTACAATTTGATCATTAAATGAGACACCAGTACCATTATAATGTCTTAATCAAATGGAAGTTATTCCAAACAACATTTCTTGTAAGAATTTCAAAAGTATGACTGCTAATTTTGGTTTATGCTATAATGCGATCCAATGACAAGACCATATGGGAGGCAAGTTTTCATATAAATGGTGAATGATTATCTATGAAACTACTGATTCGTTTATTTAAGGATAACTGCAACGGAGATTACCCCTCCAGAGTTCCGTGATCCTTCTTCACCGTTCCACTACTCGAAATTATTGCTGCATCAACTTAATTACTTCTCGTGGGAAAACAGGTCGGTTTCTTCTTTTATCATACTGTGTTTGATATCATGTTCTCTGCCAGTAGTGCGACCTGTATCCATATTTTTCTTGCGTTTATCTTATCAGATTTAAACACTTCTTAATGGTGCTGGGAAAACTTTGTGTCCAGGGCCCGGCTGTTCAAATGTCATTTAGCTTAACTATTGTTTAACATGAGATATTCTCTATGTTTCTATTAATAAATAATAAATAAAAAGACAAAACGATTTTCCGATAACTTAATACATTTTATCTGAACCGATTTACTTTGCTAATTTATAGCGTAATCTTTTTAGACCCAAAATTGAATTGCTTGATAGGAATGAGAAATTACTTCGTGACATCAAGAATTTAGACAAAAGACCAAGGTAAGTGATGCTAAGTAGGTTAGAAATGGACTAACTAAAATATCTGACCAATAGTTCTACTAAAGAAATTTGCGTTGTCACCATCACCATTCTATGTTTAATAATATTATTGATGTTTGATAATAATTCTTCTTGAAAGGTTATCGTTAACTAATCGCAAGTTTATCCGTGTTTTAGTCGTGAGACACAGAAAATAGCAGTTTTCTATGTGGCACCAGGACAAGAAGACAAACAGTCCATTCTCTCCAATTCTGAAGGTAGTCCAAAGTTTGAGGAATTCATATCTGGCATGGCATGGGAGGTAAGTTGAACGATAAACATTTATCATATGAGGAAAAGGTTTAATAAACTCAGGATAAGTTAAATCATGTATTTTCCTAGCATAAGAGCGCCGTCGGTTATGCTACTGTACTAAATCAAAATATAAACATATATCAAAACAAACGACAGAAGTGATGTAAAACAAATAATTGACACGTGATTTGTTCGAGTCTCTTAGCAACCGTTCATCACGTCATATCCTAAATAAT